>WBNO01020607.1:11676-65157 GCA_013400575.1 Peucedramus taeniatus
CCTCTTTTAAAGAACAGATGTCTGATAAACTTGTCCCTGATTTCACATCTGTCCACCCACCTGAAGAAAAATGACATCTCTGTTTTCCCAGAAAGGCAATATCCCCATCTGAGAGATGGATACATTAGTGAAAATTTTATCTTTCCTGATTCTCAGCACACAATGGATGTTTGGAGGTATTCACCCCAAATCCCCAGCAGAAGACAATTTTCCTTGTCTTGGTCTGGATTGCTGTGTACAGTGCCTACATTTGCTACTGGTTACTGGAGTAAGCTCAGGCCTATTTAACACTGGCCTTATTTAAAACAAGTCTTGTGCTTCTCCGTCGGTGCTATATAATGGTCAGATAGAAAATCTATTTAAATTAGGAATGAAATTATTACATAAAATCATTGCTGCTTATTTTGAAGAGCAATCCTTTTCTCTAATATGTATCACTCTAGGTTCAGACAACACTCATCTCAGAGAATCTAAGAGGATATAACCTGAGTTCAGGATTGGCATCCCTCTTAAAGAAATGTAACAGTCACCACCTGCTATAAGAAAGCCTCAGATAAAAACCAAAACCTGTTTCCTTGCCTGGGATCTATGCTCTAACCCTGAGCACTTCAGAAGGAAGGTATTAATTTTCAACTGGTCAGTTGGAAACACCTTGCTGCTTTCCTATGGTTAGGAATTTCTGCACTTTTCAACCAAATTATTGCAGTTGAACAAAATGCAGGCTCTGTGGTCCCTGCACTATTTCCTTGTTGTAGTTCTCAGGGTGCTCCTTTGGCCCTGCTGTTTTCAGCTGGGAGAGAGGAGTTAATGCTTTTTTGGAGTAGGAACCACTTACTGTTCTGGTTACAAGAGCACAGCTAGAATGAAATAACAATCTGCCATGGAGCTTCTGGCTGACAGTAGGTGAAGCTCGCATATTAAGTTCAACGTAGTGCAAATAAGGGGGGACATGATTAGAAAATACTAATTACCTTTACCCAACCTTTGTACTGGGAGGTTCCCCATGACAAGGACTTATGGAGTAGCAAGAATTAATTAGAATTCTGACAGAGAAATTGCTGCACAAGTAATTAGGCTGTCTATTTTCTTATTGCTAGATAATATCAGTTATATATCTTATAATAAAAAGAAAAAAATGCACATCAAGTTTCTCAAAAATACAGCTAAGAGATGACAACTTCAGAAGCAGTTCTGTCTTTGATTTTTCTTTTTAAAGACCAAAACCAATTGTGCATTCATTAATGTCTTTCTCTGAAGGTGATTTCAAGTAATGAGCTATCAACAAAACCAGGCAAACAACCTGCCATTGTCGTTTCGGTTTCTTGACATTCTCTTATATATAAGAATTTCCAGCTCTTTGTATAAATATCTGGTGTCAGGTCAAGCAGCTTAATAACACATTTTTGTATATTAATTTTGCTTAAAGCCCCATAAAAATCTCTATTAAGTGTAAAAGTAACATCAACCCCTTTATTTTGTGATGGTTGTCCTCCTCAACGTATTGCTGATTTGACTTTACATTACAGTATAGTTTTCCTCATGTCTGAAATGCTCAGATAAAATCAGATCTTGTGTGGCTAACATGAAATTTTTTTACTCAGGTAGCATCCACATGATGCACATTTGGCTATGATAAGTAAACTGATTTAGTTAAGGCTTAAAACCTTTGAACACATGAAGAGTTTCAGAAATATATTTAATTTACTTTGTTTTAACTCCTAGGATAAAATGGATAATTTTCCTTTTGGTATGCATTGGTAGAATTATATTAAAAATCATATCAGCCATATCATATCATATTTCAAAATAGTCAGCATCCAAGATTAACACTGATTTGTGCATATTAGCACTTCAAGACATGGAATGCTTCAAAACATACCAGTTAAAATGTATTAAATCACCATGTTTTATAACTATACACTTTCCCAGGATAGAGATTATTTACTCCTTATAATTCAGTCAGTCTTCACCTCCTTCACTGTCACTAACCAACATGAATAAAAAGGTTGAACAGTATGACCTCTTAGCAAATATAAATTTTATTTTATTAACTTTAGCTTCCTAATTAAAATACTATTCATTTAATCAATTCTGTTATTACACATTTCTAATATGAAAATTATCAGCAAAGTTCAGCTTGGGCCTTATTCCTTGAAATAGTACATGGCTTTTTTATCTGGTCTTCTTAAAAGTAATGTATTCTTGCCACGATGTCTTTTCAAGGCAGGAGTGGACTAAATTCCACCACAATGAGGTTTAGTGAGTTCTGGTACTTCATTTGCCTTGTCAGTTGCCTTCAGCCTTAACCTCTGGAGAGACAATGGCTTCACTAGAAACCATCAATTCAACCATAGTGAGGGGGAAATGTGCAGCTGTCTGTGTTTTGTCACTTTAATAGAGCAATAGAAAAATGAATTACACCTCAAGTTTACAAATCAGAAGTTTTCATTACTCCGAGTAATGCTCTTCCATAATCATTCACCAGCGTTAGTGAGATGGGTTCACCTGTATAAATCTCTGCTGTGTAGGTAATGTTTTTATGTTCACATCTACCAGGTGTTTGAAGTACAGCTAAATCAACTCAAATGTGAAATTGGAAAGAAAATCTGCCTGCCTTTCGAGTCCCACTGTTCTCTAATCGAAAAATGGAACATGTGAAAGTAGCTGCAAAGCTTGGACAAGTGAGCAATTGCTGTAACATGGAGCTACAAACCCTTGGGTCTTCCCCTTTCACAAATACCTACTCTGCATACAGCCAGGTGTATGTGGTTTGTGTGTGCGCAGTGAGTCACTAGTCCTGAGTGTAGACTCTGGGACGATGCAGATAATCAGAAAAATAGAGTTAAAAAGAAGTCATGGAAAATATCATACCCACTTGCTGCAGTGAAAGACAACAGAAAGGAAACAGATCTTAAGTGTTAATCAGTACCTTACTGCAAAACTCGATTTGTCACAGTGTTAATTTTAGAATAGAAACAGGATTTTTTTTTAAATAAAGAAAATTTTAGGCTTTCTTAACTTCATGAATGAAAATTCTGTAGCTTTTCTAAAGATCAGAAAATCTCAAGCATAATCCTAATTTTCATCCTGTTCGAAGTGCCTTTAAATTTTTCTAGGAATATATACTGGATAACATTTTAAATCTTATCTTAAATGTTTTAAAAATTTACATTTTAGCATGTAGCCTGCAGCAAATTGTGGAATAACAATGCTGGGGTTTAAGATCTTAATTTATTTTTACCTCTTGAATTTATGTTTTTGAGAAGAAAGCATCCTATGCTTTCTCAAGCTTGAATAAAAAAATGTCTTCATTGTTCCAAGAGTATTTTTGATTCCTTTTCTTAGGATTAGAAGAGTCTCTCATTCCCAAAATTGGCTTACATCAGAAAATTCTGACTGCTGCCTATCACTCTCAGAAGACATATTTGAAGAGAACAATCTTAAGTCAGCCACCCATAGATTTCCTCCATTCTGAATTTTAATAAGCTGTGGGATAAAGTAGAGCTTCTAAGTCAAATATAAAATCAGAAGCATACATCTCTTGAGTGAGAACAGAGAGGCACTCACAAATGCACGCGATTTCCCGGCAATGCCTCTGACTTGCTTTTATGCAAAACTGCAAGCACAGGTCTGTTGGCAATATGGAGTTATTTTTGAGATTGCCTCACTGTCTATTTTTTAACCGTGTAGGTCATCTCATGAATTTGACATTTTGCAATGAAAATAAACCTTATGTAATTCTTCAGGATTGTTTGACATCTCTTTTTCTGTACTTTGCCTCATGTCTCATTTCCACTGGGATAATAGAGATCTTGTGTTATTCCAAAGTGTAAAACCTGTTTTCTGTTCATACTGAAAGTTGTCAAAGCAGAACAGGGGTAAGCATAAGTCATCAAATATAGAACTTGCAGTCTTAAAAACTGCTTCCTTTGTTCCCACGGTTAGGACAAGGAATAATGGGCTTAAAAGAATTGTAGGTTTGATGTTAGGAAGAGTATAAGGAATAGTTAGGTTTAGGAAGAAGTAGACTGAGAGGGTGTGTAATTTTTGCCTTTGAAAGACTTTAAGCAGATCTATCCAAAAATGGATCAAGCATGAGAGGTGAATCAGTGCAGAAGTAAAAGACTTGAAGGAACCACTGTCTTTTTCTATAGTGCTGAGACACAATTCCAGTCAAACATATTGACTAACAAAGCTACCTTCCTTTGGCTGTTAATGCAAGTTATAGGTGAGAAAGAGTAGACCTTTACTTACAGGAAGTAAATAATTCAATTGGACACACATGATTTGTCATGACAAGGTTTGAGGGAGGGATGCCATCCAGAGGGACTTTGACAGATTTGAGTGGTGGACCCATGTGAACCTAATGAAAGGTAAACAAGGCCAAGTGCAAGGGGCAATCCCAAACAAAAGCACAGACTGTGCAAAGAATGGATTGAAAGCAGCCCTGAGGAGAAGGACTTAGGGTTGTTGGTAGATAAGAAGCTCAACATGATCCAGCAATGTGAACTTCCAGCCCAGAAAGACAAACTCTTCATAGGCTACATCAAAAGAAATATGCATGAAGAAACATGCTGAAGGCAGTGATTCTCCCCCTCTACTCTGCTCTCATGAGACCCTGGACTGCTACTTCCAGCTCTGGGGTCCCAACATGAGAAGGCTGTGGACCTCTTAGAGGGAGTCCTGAGGAGGGCCAGAAATATGACCACAAAGGCTTCCTTCACAAAGGCACCAGGAATTCTCCAGGAGAACTTTGCTCCATCCCGGCCTGGTGTCACTTTTTGCCATTCATTTGCTGCTGACCACTCCCAGAAACAACACATTGGTTTGATGGACCTTTGATCTGACCTGATAGAGTATTTTCTAATGCTACATTTTCAGATGTGTAGAAGGTGTGCTTGCTTGCCAGTATGCACACTTGGAAATTCTTCGTTGTTTGCTTGATGCCATGGTAGACATCCACTCCCACACCACCACCACCACCCACCCCAAGAAATACATATCATTCCTGAAACAGCAAAATGAAGACATTCTTCCAAATAGGTATAGAGCTTACACCCATCCCCACTACCTGATCTACAGTAGTGAGTGTAAAATTGGATGGCAAGGTGCAATATTTATTAGAACCAGGTCAGATAGGTGCCAAGAAAAAGAAGAAAAAAAAAGATTTTAAAGGCATACAAGAAAGTTTAAAAAGTCAGGCAGATTGATTTGCTTTCCGTGTATATGTTTGATATGTTCGCCTCACTTGTCTTCCTAAAATCCTCCAGCATAGCTTGTAGAGTCTGAACCACAGAAAGGAAATTATGCTTTTTTCAATCATTGCACAAACAGCCTTGACCAACCACTTCACTTCTTCCATCTGCAGTAGGACCCCACTGCTACTGCTCACCCTGAGGGTCTCTGAGCTATGAGGCCTCCCTAAATGGAGACCACAAAGCTCCTGTTCAAAACCAAGTTATTCTTTACCCTCTAGCCTGCTTTATTTCTAAAGGCTCTGATTGGATATAGGAGGGAAGATAACTTTTCCCTTCCCTAATTTCTTTTACGGCTCTAGAAAGCAAACCTTTGTTTTGCGGTTAAGTTCCTGGTTTTTTGGGTAGCAATGAAGATTCTGACTTAATGGTGCTATTTACAATGCATTTAACTGCTACATATACAATGATACCCGCTTCCTTTGGCTACACATTGATGCCTGAACAAGACAGCAGAGATAAAGAATAAGTGGGCAGCAGGCAGTTGTCTTAGAGGAAACAGCTTTCAGGTGAGGCTGCACCAGACTCCTGCCTACTGTGGATCGAAGAAAAAGGATTAGACTGTTCATACAGGCTGGGGTTGCACAATTTTACTCTTAAAGTACTTTTTCATCTGCTTATCTTGGTGGAGAGATCTGCACATTTATATTGCATTTATCTTCCACAGTTTTGTTGCAGGTTAGGCAGTAAGAAGTATTCTAGATAGAAGTATTTTGTCTGATTAATACTTCCCAGAAGTAGCAGAAACAACCAAAAATTAATCTAGAGCACAATTGAGGTCTACAAAATTTGATATCCCAATTTATTTTACAAGAACTTCTTCACCAGTTGGACTCGTACAAACACAGAAAAAGGCATGTTAACCCACACCACACAGCATACTTTCCGGATGGAAATCACTACATCCTTAGCAGTGACATCTTTCTTCATCCAACAGACACTTTTTAAAATCCCACAAAAGATTTCTTTTTAAACTGTTAAAAAGAACTCATTTCCCTCAGATCATCTATCTTGCTTTAATTTTCCTTCAGCTACAGTTGCCCTTTTTAGATGCTAGCCAGCTTTTTTCATATATATTGCTGAGTTTCCTATCAGCTGAATTACTCTGGGGACTTCCTGGAACTAATGCTTCTCCACATTTTATTCTCCCTCCTTATCCTCATCTTGACTACTTACCTTCTACTTAGCTCATTTGCTGCAATATCTCTTAGAATCAATAACAATTTCCTCCAATCCATCTTCTTAGGAGCTAAGCAGATATCTTATTAGGAGAGGTGATTTGTGATAGGGAATATCTGTGTTGTTCTGAGAAGAATGGGCACTGCTTCAGTGGTCCTTTTGCCCTCTTGCAAAGCCTCACTTAAATTGCTTGTGATCATCACACTGCTAGAAATGGTGTCCTGCCCTTACCCATCTTCATCTGGACATGCTCTGCAGCCATGGCATCCTTCAGAGGCATGGCCCAAGGCGTCCAGAGGCACAGACCTCACACATCACAGAACAGAATGAATCCTGAAAATAGAGGAGGTGGTTTTTCTTCATCTTTGCAAGGACATTACAGCACATAGTCATCGAGTCCTGACTACTTCAAAGAAGATAGAAACTCTGAGGGATACTCTGCATCTCCAGGTTTCCCATTCCTTTGCTGTGCATATTGAAGCCAAGTCACAGTTTTATACTATTTCTGTAAATCCTGGCTAAGTTAAGTATCTAAGAGTCATGTAGAGATTAAATCTGACTGATAAATTTTGGCCATGTTTCTTCAGCCGGACAGCTGAAAATCAGAATCAGTCCTAGACCCTAAGGACATATTTCTATCTCTAATTAATATTTTTATTTGTTGTGTATATTTTTGTCATTTAATACAGCCGAAAGTCTGGATAATTTTAATTAACTCTTTTTTAAAATCAGATATGATAGTGAATACAGGAGTAAATCTGATACACCACACACATACCTGAAATATGAAGCAAATGGAAATCCCAGTCATTTCTTGCAGCTAAGTACCACTTGTGGAATGTCATTTGGAAACTAGAGACATTGAGCAAGCAATTGTTATCTCTATATACCTCTACTTTCCCTTCAGAATCATACTATCATTAAGGTTAAAAAAGACCTTAAGGATTATCAAGTCCAACTGTTCATCACTAAACCATATCCCCAAGTGCCACATGCACACACATTTTGAACACTTCCAGGGATCATAAGTTCACCACTTCCCTGGGCAGGGAATTGTTCTGATGCCTGACCATTCCATTACCCTTGTCCTTTCCCTTCTCTTCTTTAGGTAGGAAAAGTCTAACTGCCTTGCTCTTGGAACCCCAAATTCTTCGCAAAATTTCTGTCTTTTGCTTCTTAGGTTTGTACAATAACTATTTTCTAACAATAAAAAATCAACCAGGGAAAGTTCTCTTGTCTAGAGGTAAAAGACATATAGTGACTGTATCCATTAATCTTAATGTTCTTCTACCCCAAAACAGGGGTAGTAAAAAGAGTATCTATGTCCCAGCTGCTTCTTGGTAATAGTCCCTTGGTCACTGCTGTCACCAACACCATGCCGAGTCCCACCTCAAAAGTGTTAATTGATATAAAATAAAATAATTCCAGCAAGCAAAAAATTTTTTAATTATTCAATGTTGTGGTAATGTTTTCTGAATCCACTTCATTTAGGACAGTAATAGTCAATACTCATAATTTCTGTTGCAACTAATAGTTTCTATTTTATTATGAAAAATCATGTAATCTAGCACTAAGATACTCAGTCATTCTGAGAAATATTTTGGAATTCCTGCAGATGAAAGCCATCAAATAAAACTATCATTGTAGAGAATTATTACAGACACTTTGTCCAAAGATCAGAAACTAGGGGTCAAGAGGAGCAGGATGAAGGTGGGCGTACAACACAAAAGAAAATTTCAGCTGTTGGGTCTGAATATTACATAAAATGAGGAACAGCTGAAAATCATGTACAATCAAACTGGTTTTATCTACAGAATTAATAATCCTAAATCTTCCTTCTTAAATATATTTCTAAATTATTCTGCTATGGTGATGTATTATTTATTCTCAAATGAATTTATCTGTAAGGATATCTCCTGGCATATGACCTGTGGATGACAGAAGCAGTGAAGACAAACAGGTGAAGCCTGGTGTCCATATCTCAATGAAGATGAGTAATGGTTAAGTTAAAATAACATTGTTTCACATTTGAAAGTCAGCACACTCACCTTTGCATTTGAGGTTAAGTCCAATTATTCAAGATGCATGAGGTAAATATTTGCCAAGCATTTAAAATATTTTCCATGAATCAAAAAGCTCTGGAATGTTACAATCATTAATGACATGCCACCTTGCACATCTATCACAGGCAGGCAATGCAATTTCAGAAACTGCATAGTAGGTCAAGAGTGGAAAGTTTATTGAAAGGTATCTTTTTCCTCCCCTTGGAGCTGTATAAGGTAATTTATGTGATATGCATTCCCCTTGGTCAATCCATTTTCTGTTTATCTGAGCATAAAACAGATGCTATGAGAAATCCATAGATTCAAAAAAATCTTAATATTTTTGCAAGGCTTTGTATTGAAAATATTAGGGGTGAATCCACATTAAAAATGGAACATACAGCAAGCAAAGAGGAAGTGGAAACGTTGATGGATTTATGGTTTCCCATAAAGCTACTGTGTGGCTTTGTGACTTTACTTCTTTCTGTGCATTTGGAAAAGAAACAAAATAATTCTCCACTTAACAAAACAAGAGTGAAGAATTTGTGGGGGAACTAAATAGTATTCATTAGTAGATGTAGTTTTTCTTGTAAGCCCATAGCATCCCAGTGAAAGGCATTCTCATTACACTTGGAATGGCCTTTTATAACCTTCTCAGTTGAATGGGCAGCCCAGAGCAACTCCAGGATCAGAAGATGAATGAAAGTATAAACCTTATCCTGGTCCATTTTCCTGCATAGCATTGCAAGAAAAATTAATTCCATGAACCTTCTTTAATTTCAGATGTAGCTCTTTCCCCTTAGAGTACTCTGAACCATCTGTTCTTCTCAAAGTCTTGCCTACTGTCTTTTCCCTCTACAAATGATGTACAAAAAGGTCCCCAACATAACCTGCTTGTATGAGATGTGGGTTTGTACTGGTGTCACATCCATCCCAGGTCAGTGTTTTACATTGTTCTCCACAGAACCAACCAACAACCCTAGCTTCTGACCAACAGGTAAATATTCAGAGACAACAGTCAAAACCAAGAGAGCACACACTACATCAAGATCCTGGAAAACAGAGCTTTAAATCCCTATAAAAGCTCTCAGTCAGATTCACTGGACAATGATAGCAGTCCTTTCAAGTTCCCTGTTTTTTCTTTTGCCTTTTTTTTGTTTTGTTTTGTTTTGGTTTTGTTTGGTGGGTTTTTTTTTTTTTTTTTTTTTTTTTTTTGTTTTTTTTTTTTCTCTGCCTCAAAGCCTAGCCTATAGTGGAAGGAGAACATTTTNTTTTTTTTTTTTTTTTTTTTTTTTTTTTTTTTTTTTTTTGTTTTTTTTTTGCCTCTGCCTCAAAGCCTAGCCTATAGTGGAAGGAGAACATTTTTGGAAGAATCAACATTTTTGTGGAACATTGTGACTCCACAACTTCCAACATCCTACACATGGTTGCTGCATGGCAGAAACACAAATCACTGTTCCACAGACTAAGGGCAACTCAAAGCCTAACAAAAGTCCTCAGCTGGCAAAACTAGTTAGTTTTTGTTCTTTGTTTTATTTGTTCTTTTGGTTTATTTTTCCCTGGCTTATATCTGATTTTGATATCAAATTGGAAACAAATCTATTGAAAAATATGGGATGCTCCAAGATCCTTGGGATCTCTGAAGAGCAGAGCAAAATGTAGAGAGACTATATCTCTCCAGCCCTCCTTGTCTGACGCAGCAGTTACTGGCTGGGGACATATTTGCCTATGTCTGAGTAGCCACTTCTCAGCCATTACCTTGGAATCTCTGGTAATAAATTAAAAGGATAGAAAAAAATCCCTACACTTTCCTTTTTCTTCCTTTGTAAACACTTCCAGTTCATGCTGCATTTTTCACAATTAAATTGTGTAGTACTGCCACAGGCATTGATACACCCCAAATGGTCAGGTAGAATTAAGGATTTTTTTTTTCAATTGGAAAGACTTTACACTTTAGGCTTCTAAGAGAAGCTATTACCTCCAATTTACTCAATGGAAGTCATATACTGAAAAATAACTTTCCTGAAATTATGCATGACAATTCCCACTGCAGCTAGAAACAGATATTTTTCACAAAGAAACAAAACAAAATAAACTAAACAAAGAAAAACTTGAATCAAAGCCTCAAAGCCTGTTCTCTTTAGACCTTGCTTTTTCTTGAAGAAATAATCTGAATTGCTCTACTCTTATTCTCAGTCAGCAATTCCTGAAGTCCTTATTCATAAAAGCATCTTAGAGGGCTAAATTTAGCACTGTTGTACATAAATTCCAAAAAATTATGTACAGTTTGGAGTCTGGAGTAGTTAAGGGCCAACATTTTTTTTTAAAACAATGCTTATGTGCTTCTAAATTTGGATACTGCTGCAGATAGTTGACAATTTCTTGTATTTAAGACAGAAAAAGACAGCAAACATCCTATGGCACCAGATTCAGCTAGAGATAGTGGAGGTGGCACTTTCTCCAATCTACCCTAATCAACTGACAAGTAGGCTTTTCCACCAAAGGTATTGATCAAGAGAGTCTTTGTACAAGCCCTTTTCTAGAATAGGATTTCTATGAGCTACTCAAAATATTCACATTACAAACAAGGGACCTAAGAAGGTCCTATTTTGCTCAATTAACTGTAGAGCAAATACTAATGACTACATGGAAGTGTCTAAATTATAGAGATCTAAAAATGTTCATGTGAATTTCACCTTGAGGATTGTGGTCCCTTTGGGTGTCTGTCCAGAAAAGGACCAAGACAGTCCATGGAAGTCCCTACAGATAAAATATATTTGAAAAGAAGGGTGGAGACAGTTGCCATGTATCAGAGAAAGAATTAAGTAATTCCCATCTGAAAATGCCAAAGTGTAGGCTGATGTCAAAGAGTAAGGGCATAGACAAGAGACACAGTTGTTGCCTGTTTGGTTTCCCCTTTGCCCAAGGGGGAAGGACAGCTGTGTGCAACAGGGCAGACTGGGAACAGAGGCTGGTGTCCTACCAGTTGGACAGACTTAATCTCCCAGTTGCCAAGACAGTCCTTGAAAGTTTCCCTGGAGGTGTTACCATGACTTCTGGTTTCACTGACACCATTTTATTTGTTTTCCTGGAGGGCCCATGCTTGGGACAGCAACAGATCATCCTTCTAATAATGCACTGAAAAGGCAGTGAGTTACATTAGTTGACTCCCAGTATACTCCATTTTGTTTTCAATACATCATTTTTTCCTCTCTTGTTTTGATCCACTTGTTGAACAAGGGCAAAATGTAAAGATCCCTTTAGGTTCACATCAATAACTTCTCTGCTTATGAGCCCAGGTTCTTTTCCTTCTGGGTGAACACACACTAAGTGACTTTTCCTCTCTTCCTTTGGGAATTAGGAAAGGAAACACTGATATCACCAATCTAAGAGAAAAGATTACCTATATATTGCCCTTAGGACAGTATGCAGATCAGCATACTGGCTCAGGAAGAAAAGGTGATAGTTAACAAAGTTAGATAGTTAACTTTGTTTTGGGAAGTTCTGTTTCAGGTACACCCAGAGGCCACATCAACAATCCTTAACACAGAGTCACAGGAATGAGACACAGCCTCAGGCTGTATATGTACCCAATGCATTTTAAACTGCAGTGAACAAAACGGGTAATACAGATCAAAGATTTGTGTGCCAGCTTTCCCTTACACATTGCTGCTAGGAGTGGCCAAGTAGACTTGTGTTTGCCGGGCATATAATGAGAATGATGCATGTCTTTGTAGAGTTTGTACTGCTATGACACAGCTGACATTACTTCCTATCTTTTAGATATGCACAGGTATAGGAGAGGCTATGAGTCTGTGCTTCACGTGCTTCCTGTCCAGAAAGTTGGATCGTTTTCTTTTTTTTTGCCCTGCTGACTAAAAGGGCAGGCTATAACTGCACAGTATTACTCACCTGCCTAGCAGCAAAAACTCTCCAGCGAGTCCCAGGCGCCTCATGGCCATCAAGAGGCCTCTCACAGTCATGCCTTCACAGAAGCAGGCAACCACTCTTGCCTTGGGCAGATGGCTCCGCAGCTTTCGCAGCAGCTTGTCAAAGCTCTGCTCGCCAGCATTGCTGTAGATCTTGTAGGAGTGTGCAATGCAGATCCCTTCCTTGGCTGCCATATCTTTGAAAGCTTCCATTCCACTTTCACCATAGTTTCCTAAATACAAATAAAAACACAAATGTATATATTAAAATCTGCAGCAGCTTTTCTTCCTTGGGAAACATCAGATCTTTTAAATGTGTTACATATCTGCAGAGAGATCATCAGTCTTAACAATATCACTTTAATCTTTTAATTAATTTTTCAAGACAAGGTCAACAAATTTTCCTAGAAAATTCACTACTCTTCAAGAGACTGCATCTCTGCTTAAACCAAAGTCTGTTGTGTATCTCACTACCTGCAAGGATCTGGTCCACAATGTGCTCAACGGTGCATATGCAAATGGCAATCTCTTCTGATTCTCTTAAACTGACTAAATGTGGCCAAATGCTCTGATTTACTTCAGTAAATTGAAAAAAAAAATGTTGAATTAATTTTTAGGTGTAATATTCTAAATATAAGCAAAAAAAAAAGCTCATAACATCACCTAATGCATAACGCAATCTGAAAAGCAATTTTTTTTTTTTTTTTTTTTTTTTTTTTTTTTTTTTTGTTAGAGTGAAAAGTAAAATTTATTTTGTTGAAGTAAAAACTTCTACTGGAGAATGAATAATAAAATTCAGGATTAGCATTACAGGGATCACTAGGGCACAGACGAACTCACTATGCTTTAATATTTTTTCTGGATTTTTTTCCTGTTTGTTTGTTCTGAATTATATTTCTACTAGTGGGAAAAACTTCATATTTTTTTTCAGTATCTTTTTCTTCTATGGGGATAAACTAGTAATAGATATTAACAGACAGATACCTTTTTTCCTTTATTCTGTCTCAGCACAGAAACTTTCTTCACCGCCAGGCCTACATAGAAGCCACAGTGTTTAAACAGTGGAGGAACTGATAGCACTGACAGTCATCCTGACCAGGATTGTGTGTCTGCTTCCCTGTGCTCCTCCATCTGGCTGTTGAAATCTGTTTGTCTCATTTAAATAAGAAAGCCTCTGAGGCAGGAAGTCTTTCTCAAAAGTAATGTCTTAAACCCTCAGTAATATTCCACAGAAATACAATCAGTTAATTAATTAATAAAACTGTGAGTGTAAAGTGATGGTGTTGCAAGAAACCGTTGATCCTTCGCAAATTTTTTAGCTTAGAAATGGAAGAATCTGTAAGAAAATTCTCTCTCTTAGCAGCAGAATTACAAGTACATAGGAGCACTGACAATGAAAATGTATGTGAAGCAGTGAGGATCATACATGGATTTGAACTGTCATCTGTTTTTTTTTTTTTTACTTTGGACATTGGAGCCATCAAGAATTCATCTTGCCCACCTGGGGAGTCATCCCTATCACTCTGGTGCTACAGCTCAGAGGCTTTGTTGCACTCAGCACTGAATATGAATGTAAAATCTGTGCTCAGTTTTAGGATCTTACCATCCAAACAGTCAAAAGAGGCAAAGAACAAGAAGACAGGAAGCAACATTATCTTCCTTTCACACCAGAAATGAATCACTGAGACCCTGAGACCACTAAATTTCCAAAGCGCACCCAACCAGAATGGCAACCTGAATGCAGGTCTCTCTACCTAAAGGGACTTTCATTTTCTTCCTTGCTGTGATTAGGCCTAATGGAAACCACATTACCATGCAAATTATGCCTGGAGAAAATGTAATTTAAACTCAGTTGTTGCGGTGCTTCCTGAGAGTAGTAAATCATGAGTCCAGTGCTTACCCCTGTGTCATGCCCTTAGGGCAAACTGTGTTTCCTGTGGTACATGAGCATCAAGTGATTCCCATGGGATGCTGGAGCAGTTCATCTAGAGGTCAAAAGCATGGTGTCTCATGAAATATATATTATAGCTACCAAAGTCAGCCTGAAGGAAAAAATGGGGTCAGTCATATTTAACTTCCAGCAGACCCAGAGGCCTTCAAAAATAAAATTAGGCCATCTGACAGGAAATAAACTACTTTGTCTAAAATTATTTTCATTTAGGTCATTCTGGATCCACATTAAATATTCTATTTCACTTCTTCTAACAGAAAATGAACATGGAAACATTTTCAATCTTTGCCATAGAAAGTTTGAGGAAAAACTATATCTCTCAATGTACTGGTTTTGGCTGTACTGTTTTGGTGGTAGAGTCAATTTTCTTCACAGTAGTTAGTATGGTGCTATGTTCTGGATTTGTGCTGAACACTGTGTTGATAAAAAATAAACGTTTTGTTGCTGAGCAGGGCTCACACAGAGCCAAGGCTTTTTCTGCTTTTTGTGCTGCCACACTGGTGAGAGAGTGGGGGGTACATGGGAGGCTGGGAGGAGACACAGCCAGGACAGGTGACCCCAGCTGATCAAAGGGATATTCCAGACCATATGACAGCATGCTCAGTACTGTCAGTAAAGTTCAGGGAAGAAGGAGAAAGGGAGGGATGTTTGGAGTGATGGTGTTTGTCTTCTCAAATCACCATTACATGTGATGGGGCCCTGGTCTCCTGGAGACATCTGAACACCTCATGGGAAGTAGTGATTTAATTCCTTGTTTGCTTTGCTTGTGTGTACAGCTTTTCTTTACCTATTAAACTGTCTTTATCTGAAACCATGGGCTCTTTAGCTTCTACCTATCTGATTCTGTCCCCAGTTCTGCTGGTAGGAGAGTGAGTGAGTGAGTGAGTGAGCGTAGCTGGCTGGGGTTAAATTATGACACCCAAAGACATTGAAATTCTGAAGATCCCATTCTCTGTCAAAAAACTCTCAGTGGAAAATTCCCAGCCAGGTCTAGTTTGCTTACAGAACTGCGTGTCTTCTATGTTGCAAATACTGCAGTATTTGTTTGTAAGTGTTATAAGCATTCAAACTGTTATCTTGAGGCTTGGTATAAAGTTGAGAATAGGTTTAATTACAGTACTGAAAAATAGCAGATCTTTTAGAGAGCACAAAGTGCATTAACTCCTTTCAAATCAAATAAAATCTGCTTGAGCACAAACACCATGGTTTCATAAAGCATCAAGATGGAGATTTTATGAAACCCTACAAAAAGTTATGTGTCATCCAAAATCATAGGAAACATGTTAAACTACCAGGGGTTCTTAGGAAAATGTTATGTTCTTAACATTTGGAAGAAAATATATCCTGGCAGTCCAAATCTGAGAGTCACTGAGGTCTCCAGCTGGGAAAACTACAAGTCTATGACATGAGCTCAAGGGAGATTTGATAAAAACAGAAAGCAGCTTTGCTTCAAGACACTCATACAAATACACCAGTGGTGCTCTTGCCTTGCTGATTAAACTCTATGCAATTAATTATTCATAGTGAATTCTGCAGTTGTACAAGTGCTTTGATGAGGTATGTATATCTCCTATGAGCTATACTGTGGGTATAATGAACACTCCTTGATGGAAAAAGAAAATCTTTTCTGTTATTTTTTTTTTTTGCAACATATATTAGCAAAAAAATTTCCTCTGGGCTCTCTTTCTTTCTGAGTAAAACATCTATGTGCATAAACATATACATGTAGCATTGAAGGAATGAGAGTGGGAAAGCAGGTAAGGTACATTCTGTCATTTCCTTGAGGATGAGATGTAAGGCTCACAGTGGAAGAGGATCTCCATGCTTTCTGTATAGAACTGGCTTCCTCAAGGACGTGATTCTTTAGTATATCTATAGCAGTACTACCAAAATTGCCACAGCAAGAGCAGGTTTCCACCAGTGGAGCAGTTCCCACTGTTCAGCCAACTCTATGACACAAGAAAAAGGATATAGGGGCTTCAGGATTTACATAAGTGGATGCACAATGGTGATGTTTTATGCAGTTTGTAGTTTCACTTCCAACTGAAAATTAATTTAGAACTCCTTAGCTGGAAACAAACTAACATTTTTTGGTGAGTCCCATATGATGAAAGTTGCCTACTTCCTGGGAGTTTATCCATGTATCTATTTTGTTTCCACTTCTAAATTTAAAGAAAATTCTGAAGGAAAGATTCAACAGAAGGGAGGGATTGATTTTTTCTTGCTTGCCTAATTCCAGTTCATCAGAAAAGACTCCGCAAACAACACAAGCTGGAGCTCAAGCATGGTCAATTTAAATTCAGCTCCTTTTGCCCCACCAAACTCCATCTCCATTTCAGTATTTGGAAACTGGCACCTTTATACTGCAACTGGGTCTGCTGGAGGAGGTATCACAGTTTTTTGGTTGGTGTTCCTGTCCTCTTGAAACTGTCTGCGGTGCTGTAATCAGCACTATTAGCAGTAGATGTCTTTTGTAAACGTGTCCTCATGGCAACAAATGGCAGCTGGGTTCTTTTAAAATACTGGCCTGGATCCTGCATATTGCCTACCTGAAGGTCTGGCCCTAAGCCCAGTCAAAAGCTACTCCCATATGTCTCCTCATGGTTTTTTTAAAAAAAACAATTACATCATCGTGCGAAAGACTTATCCCTGCTGCAGAGTTGGAATTTTGTTCAAAACTCAAGCATATGTGTCCCCACCTACAGTCTAACTATAACAATCTGTTGGTTCCACTTCCAATGAATCAGTACTAGAAACTATTAAGAAGCTTAAAAAGAACAGGTTGTGCTTTTTTTTCCAGATGAAGCTTAATATAGTACAGCAAATAATAATACTTCAATCTGATAGAAAAGGGTCAGGCAAACTGCAGGCAGCTCTCGCTTCCCCTCCTGACCAGCAATTGAGCCAATTAAAGTACCTAACCATAAACCATTAAGATCTTATGTGCATTACACAGCAAAGCAATGTTTTAATTCTTAAAATATTTAGCAAAATGTACTGACATCTGCCTTATCACATCAAAGGTCATTAATAGGAGGTGAATAGTCTCTACTGCTAAATTGAAGAACAAACTACTTTTTCTCCTGCCCGGGAATTTTTGGGATGTCATGTGTGCCTTTTTGCATAAAAGAACTTTTTTTATCAATAAGTATACATGCAAATTGTTATCAGCTAGTTCTTTCATTAAAGAAATTTTCATTGACCATAGATGAGCATCAACCTTTAGGAGAGTTTAAGATGTAGGATTTTTTTTCTGGTAGGTCACGGAGAAAATTCACAAAGCAAAAGAATAGGAGCCTTGAGTGAAACAGAAGAAATGCATTTTGTCATTCATGAGGCGGGTAATAATCCTACCTGTCACAAAGCATATTTATTTAAGCAGAAATACTCCCATTATTTTTCTAGACAAGGAAGAGCAAATCAGAATAATATTCGATGTTGTGTCTGAGCCACAGAAAAGAAGTCAAGACAGGTTACGATTTGCAGTATATATTTTGCAAGAAATAAAGGGAATACAGAGCTTCATTTTCCACTAGTTTCCATTTGCACCAAAAGGATGAACTTTGCCAGAAATATAAAAAAAGAAGGTATAGCTTTGGTATAATTTTGAAAATGCATGTGGGAGTAATACAGTGCATTTATGAAAGGCAACATGTTGGTTGATTAGCATGATGATCTTCCCAAAAGTTGATGATATGGGGGTGTTTCCCAAACGGAAATGTTAGAGGTGTCTTTGACTATTGCAATTCAAAATAATCATATAAAAACACCAATAGTACCTGCTACTACCTGCTAGATATTTTCCACATTTTACTCTTGTGACTATGGGTCTTTTAAAGTACCTCACTGTCAAGGATAAGGGCATAAACCAAGTATTTCGAGCAGCGGGAGCAGCCACATGCCACTGATACAACATGATCAAAATCACAGCCTTCTGTGTAGTTATGTCTGCAAACAGAACATGACAATAGAGAGTTATTTTATTCTAAAAGGTAAAAACCAAATGAAATCAAAACACATATGCCTGAAATTCTGGAGTTGCCTATGTGTGTTTAAAAAAAAAAAAAAGATAACCCAACTTCTTTTCATCTGATCCAAATACTTTATTTAAATAAGTTTTAAATGGAATTTCAGTTTCTACATTAAATATATATGTGTAAACCAATAAAAAATAAAATAAAAAGTTCATTTTGAAAGAAACCCATTAAAAACAACTTAAATGAGAATAGTTCCTTCAAATATATTCCAGAAATATTTCCAACTAGACTTTTTCCTTAATAGTCACTAGGAGACTAGGCTGTTCCACTTCAATCATCTTGAGTGTTAGATAGCAACTTCAAGATCTTTGGGCTCTTTCCTCATAAAATATTAGACATGAAAACCTGAATTTAATGGAAACAAAGGTATAAATAATGTACACACTTTTTTATGGACAGGTTTCTCCAAAGAAATGACGTCTCTATTGAAGCATGGAATGTTGGCTGGGCTTGGAGAAGACTTCTCTTTGCCCTGGTCAGCAAAGGAGAGTCACAGGGCAAAAATTTCCATAAGAGATTAAATTAGGAGTGCTTCTTACTCCATCCTTAAAACTGCAATACTTGCCTTCTGTAAGCACAGACAGTCTCAAAGTGATTCAAAGGACAAAATCTAACATCTGAGGCCTCATAGGGGACATAACCACTGATGGCTGCAGGTGGGACTCTATCCTCAGCTGTCCATATTGATAGTGGAGAATCATTTACATCTTTTCTTGGATATTAATCTTATCTGTTCAAACTGAATTCTCAAACAGCATTTGTCTATTACCAAGTACTCATAAAACTCAGACCCAAAAGGGTTGCCTATGTCCTTATATGTTGCCTAATACAATGCAAGATGTGTCAATATAAAGAAACATTAGTTACCATGATATCATGCTAATTATAAGCCTAATTTCTTTTTCCCTGAAGAGTTTGAGGTTTTTAGTTTTCTACATTTGAGGATATGAAATGTTTTCATAATCACAAAAATTTTAGCTAAACAAAGCCCTCGTCCCCTTCTAATCTTCTTAAAATTCAATCCACTGAAATAAGGTGTGGAAATTATAGTATTTAATTTAGATATTGACCTTTCTATCATTTAATATGACTCATATTTCTTTCTGCAATATAAAATAAAATCAAACATGTATTTTGAATCAGGAAACTATTTTTGTTTCTAAAGTAATTAGCTAAAATATTTGAACATTTAAAAACAAATTTAACATGTCTAATTAGGAAAATAATTAACTATTTTCTGTGAGGTTAAGTTTCAGCTACTAGGTATTTTCTGACTAGAGTTCTCATCTGAAGGCATTTAGATCAGCTCTTTTGATACGGTATTTGTTTAACTAGCCAACCTTTAAATTATTTTAGAAAAGTAACATATAATATAATCCAAACATAACTGTACTTATTTAAACAAATCTGTTCATTATCTCCTCATCTAAGAGATAAACTCATAAGTATCAATTTGATATCAAAGTCTTTTCTATCTCATCTTATCTGAGCTATTTTGAAATAATAAATTAATTTCTCAAGATAATGATGACCTAGTTTCACAGCTTAATGCACCCCACTTTTATGTATTTTTAAATTATCACCTCATAACTTTAAAAGAAAAACTCATTTAAACATTGCTGTTATGTGAGCAAAAGGAAGAGTATGGAAACAGCCTTTTCTTATGCTTCCTTTGATCCCTCCAGCTGACTGGAATGTCTGCAGCTTTGTGGCACTTGTCCACTGAGCAATGTTTGAAGTCCTACATGATGCTAATGTCTACTAGAGGATTTAAAGTCTGACAGCTCTTACAGAAACACACTGCCATCTCTGACTGTTCTACTTGTTTTCAGACTGGAGAGATTAAGATTTTTCTGTACTTTCTGTCTGGGAAATAGCTCTTTCTATCGACCTGTCTCTAAGACATTTCCATAATTAAAAAAATGTTCAAGAACACCTGAGACTGACAGTATTGGACTGCAGACTGCTTCTTCCAGGAAACAAAAGCTAGGACAGAAAGGAGGAGGCTTTGCAGAGGGAACTCTTCAGTCTATGATTCTGGATCCTTGTGGGTGTAGTGAATTCCTAAGGAATTCAGCTCTCTGGGATTTATTCACTGGCATTTGGACCTAGTCCCAGCTCTAATTTAGGCTATCAATTATTATATTTCTCAAAAGAGTTGGTCCATTCTACAAATGAACAACATTACATTTCTGTAAATTCACAAACTGGAACATAATTTCATGTAATGTTAATTCTTTACTCTGCCATGGTTTGCATCTGATCTTTCCTGAAATACACATGATGTCTTATTTTGCTGATGCAGTAGGTGAGCAACACCAGAAGTCATCCAGCAAAAGGAAGCATAATTCAGAGATTATTAGATTCTGAAGGCCTTCAATTAATCTTGAGTTTTCTGATAAGTGCCTTTCTCTCTGCCGTCTGTCCTCATATGTCAAATGAAGGTAAAAATGGTTCCCTGATGGTCATGGTGCAAGAATAAACCTATTATGAAAAACTCAGACAACTGTAGTAAAAGAGAATCATCTACACTGGCAAGACTGAACGAAACATGACAGTTTTGCCTCACAAAATTTCACTTTTGCTTTGTTGTAATAATGATCACATCACATTTATTGTAGTAACAATCAATGTTTGTCTAACATTAATTTTAAAAACACCTAAAACTTCCCAACAGTAGCTGAAGTTGGTGGTAGGGCTACTCCTAAGAGTACACCTTATTTTCACTCTAAATGATTATGTACACTCATATTCAGAACCTTCATTTGGGACAAGAGTGAGTTTTGTGACTTTCTCAGTATAAACTTGGAGAACAGAGAGGTCTATCAGGAATCCATGAATGTTTAATATGGTAACTGGAAGGCAGGCCTATTGACTGTATTTCTTGAGAGTGCTTGTCAAAAGGGTTTGAACGGGGCAATATAAGTTTCTTGGGGTAGATTTCTAATTCTTAAAGTATACTGTGAAGGACGAGAAGACCAATACTGTGGGACCAGATACTTGCAGATGTTCTCATTTCAGGAACATGTTGCATAATTGTTGCCCCTTGGTCGATAACAAAGACTGAATTCTTACAAGAATATTTGAAAAATGTATTTGAGTTTTCTGGGCTAAAGGTGATTTTTGAAGAGTTTCTTCACACGATATCACTAGGACACTCATCAAATCCTCAGCTTTGGGATGTAGAAACTGAAGACAGAGATAATAGTAGCAGAACAGGCTTGAAGGCAAGAATATTCTTGAAGGCAAGAATACGATCTTCATTGTATGGGTGACTGTGCACTGGAACAGATTGCCCAGAGAGGGTGTCGAGTCTCCCTCACTGCAGATATTCAAGAAACATCTGGACACAATCCTGTGCATTGTGCTCTGGCATGGCCCTGCTTGAGCAGGGAGGTTAGACCAGATGACCCACTGTGGTCCCTTTCAGCCTTACCTATCCTGTGATTCTGTGATTTGTTGAATTTCAGACTAAGCTGCCCTACAACAAAAGCATAATTAGTTACTAAAAACTGCGCAATAATTTTTCTTTTACAAGCTCTCAACATTAGTGGAGATTTCATGGCTATCTTGAAGAATCTCTCCAAAGCCAAGCTAGTCTTTCAATAAGTTTTTCTTCCCTGGTTCTTCTGTATTCTCTTTGAATTTGACCCTATTAAATATTTTTTATCAAATATGAGAATAGCTTCTCAAATTGATATTTTCAGAAGCCCTCAACAGTTTTTAAGACAATCACCATGCGCCCACTTAATTTTTTAAAGATTAAACAAATCTAGTATTCTGGTTTTCTTGTGTGTGATTTCTAATTAGTTTATGCTGTCCAGACAGGGTAGTGTGCAGTTTTTTTCAAGATATGGTACTTTCCCATCTTATACTTTGCCTGGGAAGAGTAGAATTGAAAGACTGTTTCATGCCTCAAAAACTCACTATCTTTGTTGTAAGAAGCCTTCACCCTTTGTGGCAGGGAAGAACAATGCTCTGACTCCATGTGATCAGAAGGCTACTTTATTATTTTATGATACTATATTATATTAAAGAAAACTATACTAAACTTTACTAAAGAACAGAGAAAGGATACTTACAGAAGGCTAGAAAGATAATAATGAAATTCGTGACTCTTTCCAGAGTCTCTGACACAGCTTGTGTGACCATTGGTCAGTGATTGAACACAATTCACACCAGAGCCCAATCAGGCTCATCAATTCAGGTAAACAAATTCCTAACACATTCCACATGAGCAAAACACAGGAGAAGCGAATGAGGTAAGGATTGTTTTTCCCATCTTTGGGGTCTCTCTGCCTTTTTCTTCTTCTCAGGATAAAATCCTGATCAAAGGAATTACGTTCAGTGAGATGTGAGGACCACATACCTTTTTGTTATTTTTGGTAGGATATTTACCTTATTTAAAAATGGAATGACACTGTTGACTCAAGTATAACTTGTGATCCGTTTTAATTATCTAGGTCTCCTTTCCTGCAGAACTGCTTCTCAGTCAGTCATTCTTCATCCAGTATCTAAACATTAGAATATTCTATTCTAGGAGCAGTGTCATCCAACATGGTACTCTTTACAGATTTAATAACCATACTCTGTTTATCATAATTCAAAATCCCTGGAAGTATAATTAAAAATGGAATTAAGACAGATCTGTGACAAGGCCATTGAGCTTATGTCTCCTGTTAGAAAGTGAGAAGTACAGCCTGAACAATGATTTAAGTTCTGTTTTGCACCTAACTCAGGAAAGTTAGATTCATAGCTTCTTAGTATATGGTTTTAAGATAAAGTCACTCATTCAACACAAGTGTTCTGAACTGAATACTAAGTCGGCTTGATATGATTTATTTTTAAGAATACATTTTCCCTTTTTTATGACACCAGAGGGAAAGTACTCATTTCTCACAAAAAATTGTTTATTTCTTGCAAAAGTGAAATACGATTGGCTGAGCTCTTTCCTCAGTTTCTCTTTCAAGCAGAGGTAGTATTATCTCATTTCATTTTTTTGGAAGGTTATGCACCTCAGATAGGTTATACCGAAGAGGGCATTAAAAATATATGCAGTTATTCCAGAGTGCTGAGGTCCACTAGAAGGAAACAGAGTAAAACCTTTTGGCCAAAGTGATTAGAGAACCTGAAGTTCTTTTTGACTGCAACATGCTCAAGTTTGAATAAGATGGCCTCATGTGATGTGCTAAACACTGTCATCCATCATATTAGCTTGTTCCTTAATGATCTGAAAATGTAGTAAACAATGTTAATGAAATTTGCAGATGGCTTTTAACTGGACAGTGCTGAGGATGCCAGACAGGACACAGAAACATTGTAAAGTTTTCTAAAGATATTGTTGACTTGACTAGAAATTGAGCAAAATAAAAAGGTTCTTTGTCATAGTTAAAGAAAAATTCTGGGAAAATTAGCCAAAATATTCAAAGTTATTCTGTGAAATAAAACATTCCTTCCTGTAATGCTAAAGCAAAATATTTTAATTATTTGAATTGTTTCTAGTCTTTTTCTTTAGAGAATTTCCATTTGCTAGGAATAAAAAAGAAATTACTTTTCCTTCAGAGCTACAATTTAAAAAAAATCAGGATACTAGAAACTGCATTCCTTACAATCTCTGAGGTTAATTTTTATCTCATTCCAGAAGAGACATATACTTTTAAAAGGGGTAGAAAAATGCCTAATATTACATTCCTTTCAGAAGTATAACCACAAAGCACAACTAGCTCTGATAGGCTGTGGCAGAAGACCTTCCCTGTGTGCTTTTATAAATGAATTGTAAATCTAAACCTGCCAGGACTTAGTTTAATTAAAAGTGTAACTGAGGAGCACACAGAAAAAAGAAGAAGGAAATAGACTGAGATGTCAAATGGGCTTGTTTTTTCTGTCCATATTTAAAGCTTTCTCAGAACTTCTCTTTTATTTTTACATTTTCAAAAACACCAACTTACAAGGCCCTAACAAGCTTCATGAACCTGATATTGCACTAAGTGGCAGTGTTCATCAACACTGAAGCACTTCATTATAAAATGTCTTTTATGAAAAAACACCAGAGTAAATATTAGGAGAAGGGAGAAAAAAAAATTAAATTATGAAAGTACAAAACAAAACCAACCTTAGACTCTGGATTTTTTTTTTTTTTTTAAGTACTATGTACAAAATAAGACATGATTCTTCGTGATTTTAGCCTCAGGTTAAATTTCATCTGAAATCCCTATCAAGTGCAAAGCTCAAGGCTGACTGGGGAAGTAAAAGTCCTTTTCATGTATGCACTTGGCACATTGCATTGACTTCAGATATTAATGGAGATCATAAAAATCAACCCACACCACAGGAGCAGTTAATTTTCAGAAATGTCTGACCATGATGTACTGTAACAGGCAGCGTCCATACACTAAATAACTAAGTAACTAAAGAAAATTTCTCCTGCAAAGGTGGCACAGACACATAACCATATGTACCAGTCAGAAAGAAAGGAGACAGAAAGGGGATGAGGGGAATATTTTTAATATATTAATTTGTTGATAAAGCAAAGTATTGAGTAGACAGATAGATAAACTGGTATGTATTTATACCTTTAAATGGTGCATTAATAATTATTATGATTATAAGCTCAGCTAGTATTAAATATTGTTTGCAGGCCCTTGCTAAGATCTTGGCCTCACCATGTTAAGCATGACAAAAAGTCAGAGAGCACCTTTTCTAAAACACATAATTCTATTTATATAAGAAAACCAAAGAATAAGAATAGAAATAAAATCATGTTAAGATAAAAAAAAAAGAGTACTTGCAAAATGTCAGGCCTCTGATTGTTTATAAAGGAAGGCTAGATAAATTTCTGACTGTAACACTTGCTAATTGTGATCTTAACCCTGTCAGTTGGGATCTTGAGGCATCCTCCTGGGCACTGCCTTTGCTCCATTTATAGCAAGTAGAGTGGAACCAGCAACTGCAGGAGATGATACACCTACCCATCTTGCACATCTTTCCTCTTTTTTTTTCATAGATGAGGTGACTAGAGTTTCAGAGTGCATAATTTGGTTTGCTCAGTTGCCTTATTTTCAGATATCCAAAGAAACCCACCCAAAACATGCTAAATCATAGAATCATAAATCATGGAGTTGTTTGAGTTGGATGGGACCTTCAAAGCTCATCTAGTCCTGCCTCCTTGACATGGACAGGGACACCTTCCACTTGATGTATTGCTCAAAGCTCCTTCTAATCTGGCATTGACCCTGGCCATTCTCATTCACTAATTCCAAGAAAATCTTTCCTCCCTCTCCTCACAGGGAAAATTTTCCTGATTCGCAGGGTGTTTTTTGACCAAATGTTCAATGTAATTTTGGACCTGAAAAAGAATGTTTCTCACCCTTAAAAATAAATTGCCAGCTCTAGTAGGAGTGTCATCATGAAAAATATTTAGTCCATCACATAAGGGTAGAAAACTGAGCTGGAGAAGGAATCAAATATTAGGTTTAGAAGATTTTATACTATTAGGTTCCAGTGAAATAACTGAGTTATTTAGAAAATCTTTGCATATATTGGAAAACCTCTCCTCCCATGTTTCTCTGAACTTTTTTGGTTCCACTGGCTGATTTTACATCAGGGGAAATGAAATGAAAAATAAAAAATTCTCCCAAAGAGCATTTTGTAAACTGTAGGTGATAGAGACTTTTCTTTATCTTCTTTTAGATGGCTCAGCAGCAGCTGTGAAAATTTAACATGCTCGTTATAGAGTGGCTGGTATGCCTTTCATTATTGGCATTACAGTCAAAACTGTTGATTACTGACTAGCTGGACCACTGGAGTATGTCATACTCCATTATTTGAAATTGATGACTCTGCAAAACTAGCTACTTTTCATTTTAAGCAGCTAAGGCAAAAACTTGCCTCTTATACCATACCACTTCAGTATGGTTTAGATGCCTGTTGATTTCCTAGTCCTTTACATCCATGTGTTGAGATCCTAAGCCTCAGTTAACCATTCCTCCATTCAAGTGACTCCATCATGACAAGCCCAGTTCTAGATTATGTTAGGCTGTGCAAATAAACCACAACAACAGACAAATCTCCATACCTGAGGTGCATACCAGAATTCCACCTTGGATCATCCCCAAGAGTCAGTTACAGTAAAGCTCGTTTTCTCTTCTTATTTGAGGACATGATGAACTCATCACCTTCCTTTGTAATTTGCCCTCACTGTTATTCATCCTCAATCTTAAGCAGATATGTCTCCGATAGCTTTAACAGTGGAGTTATAATAATTTAACATTATTGTCTTTATAATATTAATAATTTTCTTGTCAAATTCAATGGCATGCCAGTTAAAGAGTACATCAGTTCTTGCAGCAATCTTCTCTGATTTTTCAGACCTCTTTGCATTTCTATTACCTCATCAGCTGTAATGGTGTGTTTGCTTAAGAAAGGCCACAGCGGTGTAGAATGTCGATGTTATGAGATGTAGCAGCAGTTCAGAGTGAGCAGAGGAGCCACTGAGTACGCCACAGCTGAGGGCTCAAACGGCACAAGGAGTAATGGACCACCATGATCAGGTATCACAGTATGTTAATCTCAGTGTAAAATAGATTTGACTCTAAGTAATGATGTTCCCGCCTGGACCAGATTCCAAAATTAGTGTGGAGAGCAGCAAGCTCTCTGATCTGCTGCCAGGTCATCAGGCACCGGTTTGAACAGATGCTCCTTATGAAATTTATTGTATGAAAGAAGGAACACCAGTTAATCTGATTTACAAGGTTATGCATAATATTTCTGCACCACAGATTTCCAATTTGTTATTAGCAAACAGCTTTAATTCTCCGATAAATATGTTTGAGAAGATTTGCACTGGGCTTTGTTAGTGTGTACATGAAAAACTGCTTTGCAAAGATCCCTATCCCCACAGCATGTGTATGATTTGTATTCTGGAAAGTACACGAATAATGGAGGTAATTTTAACCAATGTCTACAATAAGCTGTAAAAATTAGTCAAAAATAACATTAACAAGGCTGGCAAGTGGAAATCTGCAATGATGCCTGCTGGTCTCCAAATGATCACGTTCCTCCCTATATGTGTTCCTGTGTTAGTGGACTCCTGAATGTTTGTCAGCTTTTCATTACTATATATTGCAGCATTAAAGACAGGTTTTTGCTTCTGTGTATTGTTCCTGCATAAAAGTTAATGATGGTATCTTGATTTTCTCTCAGTATAGCAGTGTAAGGCAGAAAATTCTGATTGAAGTTCTGCAAACTTCTCTATCTTTTCAGGATATTTTTGTGGTGTATGAAAAAAAATTAAATTTCACTTTTTTTGGAATTTTTTTTTTACATTTTTTTCTAATTTATTTCTAAAATACTATGTGCTTTGTATGATTAATTTTGGTATCTAACAATATCTTTGTTATCCCCATTTTACCTGTAATATATAGTTATGTGACAATACCCTGCTTGACAACAGTCTGTTTACTTTCAATGCCTCTTTCCTATCAGAAAGATTAGATACTAAAACTTTCCCATGAAATTTCCAAGCATCCAAGCATTTCCAAGATTTTCAGCATCTAAAGGCTTCAAACAGAGAAGGACCTGCTGTGAACATCTCAATGTTATATTTCACAACAAAAGAAACATATTTTTTTATGTTTTCTTGAAATTAATTATTTGCTTTTGGTTAAAGCAAATTCTTCAGAATTCTCTTCAAGAAAAGCAAAAATGCAGGTAGTATTCTTTTTCTCTAAGGTTTAATAAAATCAATTTATTGGTAAGGTCTACAGCTAAAATCATGCCTTTAACCTGATGTTCAGGTAATAACCAGGAGGGTATCTGCAACGGTGTCTTGTCCTTGCAAAGCTACCATATGCTGTCACTGGCACATGGCATCATGTGTTCTCATCTTTCCCTAAAGCACAGAACCTGGATCAGCGATATAAGGGAGATAGCAAAGTGCCTCCAGCATTCTGAGATATGGCAGAAAATAGTCATGTAATACTCAGCAAGTAAGTACCAAGGGAATATCAAGAAGACAAATGAGGATTTTAGTGCCTTGAGGAAGATTTTTGTTTGTGTCTGTGGAAAGTGTGGTCAGTATCATCTGTTGCAACTAGATCTTGATTAGTGTCCAGAGAATCCAGTGACACCATTCCCTCTTTGCTGCCATTCACAACTGCTTTGTCATTATCTGCTTCACTCTAATGAACAAAAGCAAGGATCAAAGGAGCTCGATCCATTGTATTGTTGTAAATTAAAAAAATCAATGATATTTTCAGTCTCAAAATGTTCAAAATATGATAGAAGAGAAAGATACAATGGTTTAAAAACATGAAAAGGAGTGGGAGATGAGAGAAACAAAATACGCTTTGCACAGAAGTCAGAATTTCTACCAGACAAATTCTCCCTGAAAAAAGATGTGTGCCAGTATGTTCACCTTTTTTTTTTCTTAACCTTAGCATTGGTTAGCAATTTTCCATCCAAATAATGTTGCTTCCAGAGTCTAGTCCACACAGAGGAATAGAGATGACACACTCCAAATTATCAATTCTGTGGGCCATAAGAATAAGTTAATTTTAATTTTGAGTAGGCTAAAAACACATCAATCCCATGAGGACATGAATGTTTATTTAGGTTGAAAAGCTAATGAGGTTTTGGTCCAACTTCGTTTATTTAATGTTCCTCAGACACCTTTGGCCCTTACTGATGGTCTTGTAAACATCAACAAGACTCTAAAAGAAAATGCGACAAAGCTGAGTAAAATTATCAGAATAAAATATGAATATTCTTGAAATGAAACAAGACTTACTCAAACTAGAAACAAAATAAAGACAAAAAAATACACCAAGGAACATGGAAACTGAATTAAACCATGAAGAAAACAATACTAAGTCTATTTCCCCAAACTGATAATAATTAGTAGTAATAACTTTCCCTTTTATTGAATAAGTCATCAACGGATCTCTAAGTACCAGTTAAAAATGAATGTTCATATTTCCTCATGCTCTCTGCTTTGGTACCTGAGACACAACATAATCAAGTAAATGCTCCAAACTCCTTCTTTATGCAACTGAACACCTGTAAAAAATTGTCATAGTCCATTGCTTCCCAGATTATAAATTTAATCAGCTGTCTGTCAGTGCTTTCCTGAAAAGTAGAGAAATCTTTGAGAATGATCATGCTCACAAGATACATGCAGTGCCAGTGCAGGACTGTATTTCGTATTTTTATCTGGTATGGAGTACTGTGTGAAGTTCTGATTTGAGCAGGACACCTTTTCCTATCTGACTTTTATGCTCTATGTCTTTGTATGAATTGAAGGTCCAGTCTCTAATATTTATCTGAGAAGTTGGAATGAGGCAAAAAGGGAGAGCCATGGGATTATTCAAATCACATGGTACCATGGAAAGCCAACAGCAGCATTAGGGTTTCAAGAAAATGAATATAATCACTGCTTAATTTCTGCTCACAATTCAGGTGAGACATAGCTGGCCCTCAAGGGACATTCCAAAATATCAATTACAACAGGCCTTAAATAATTAATCAATTGATCAGCCATATAATGTGTATTAAGCTAAACCGTTTAGCAGTAAAACAGAGGAGAAAAAGAAATGCCTGAGGAGTCTAAGGACTAACCTAACAAAATTGCTGAAAAGACACACTCCAGTATGTACCCTCTAGCTCTGTACTTGCTTTACTAGTCAACCATTGTCTGGGCAGAGAAAATATTTGAAAATAGCCCTGTAGGCAGAGCTTTTGACATAGAACTTTTTTTACCCTGAGATTTGGTCTCATTTATACACAAAGCCAACCCTAGTAAATACCCTCTTTCCTCCTTTAAATCATGAAGAAAGTAAAAAAGTGGTTTTGGAATAGTTGAGTTTCTGTTGTATCATGTTAGTGGTGAAATTCTTGCTTAACACTTTTGGGAGATTGAGTCATAGGCGTGTAGAAATAGGGCTACTCTCCTTAGACTCTTTAATAATATCCTCTCAGAGCAATTCCTAGCTTTAAACCCAAATTAATATACCTGGAAACCAAGTTAATTTGATTAAAATGGTAAAACCTTTCAAAACAGGAAAATTTTTCTAGATCTCTGCTATCACAAATTGTTTTTGTTTCAGTTCATGGGGCTGCAGAGGGTTTTTGAACCCTTCAAATGGTTTTATCATTGAGGAGAAATCCACCATTAGATATTTCGGGACTAAACTCTCAACATATGAGGTCTTTTCTTTCTGCAAAGTATTTTTTTGTGTTTTCAAGCTTTATGTCTTGCATGCTGTGACCAAAGTTGTACCACATTTCTCTTTAGAGTAGGATATTGAGTCCAGATTTCATATACAACCAAGGGAAAATGACGCTTCACTTTCAAGCATCAACATTGTGTTTAATATGAAAATACAAGGTAAAATTTAGAATGTGTGAACACTGCTTTGGCTATAGATTATTCTAAAATTATAAAGATATAAGTACCCAAATGTATAGAAAAGTAAGTGGCAATGATACTCCTGGATTTATCATGTTCTTTACATTTATCTCATATTGGAAATCTTTTGAAACTAGAGTTTGGTATACTAGAGTTTGGTATCATATGGAGACTACTGTATTATGCTGTCACGCCTCTTCTGTACCACGATGCAGGCAGAATATGTCCTTTCCCAAGGATGTGATGATGTCATGTTGATCTCCATTGTTTCATGCCTGTTCTTTATAAAAGCAAAAAGAGCTAAGGAATCGCAAAATATGTTATATCTACAAGTTAATTTAGTCTAAAAATAGGTGATTATTTCCTGAAAATTATTGTATGTGTGTAAAAGAACAGATATGATTCTTGCAATTAAAACTGTGAAAGTTTTTAAACTATTATCTATGTCTTTAAAACCCTGAAAAGTAGATAAGTTTTAAAATAGTTTCAAACATCCTCTATAAATTTGTTCAATTAAACCGCTTTGTGAAAGAGACAATCAGTTGTGGAATAAGAAAGTCTAGATTACCTGGTCCCTATAGACTTCAATAACTGTTGATCATTTTACCAACAAATGCTCTTGAATAATAGACCACCTAGTAAATTCAGAACAGATTTTCAGCCTTCAAACTAAATGAGCTGTCTTGCATTACTGGGTCCTTCAAATCTCTGTGCTATATCAGAGAGAAAATATATCATATTTTGCGCTTGCATATCCTTTCATTCTGTTATTTATTAATATTTATTGGCAGGCATCACCATCTCAGATTTTTGTTTCACTTCAGAATAGCTGCCAAGATAATACATCTTAGTTTGATGGCATTTAATTGATGTGGACATAGCATCCTCAAGGGAGTCTCAGCAAAGACACTGCTTATTAATGCAGACATCTATCTATTGTAGCTAAATGTATCTCTTTCTCTCTCGCATCATAAAGACTTAGAAAAGCTGACACGTTCCAGTGGGAGTGTTTTTCTGCTTATTGCATGCAAAGAGATTCCTGAAGGACAGCTTGCCTTTTAGAAGTGCAAAAGAATGCATTCTGCAGCAGAATATGTAAATTTTATGTTCCAAACACGAACAGATTATCAGTAATTCTAACAAATTTGAAAGGAACAGCTATGATCTGGGCTGCTTAGGGTTTTTTACATCTTTGGATTGTCTCTCTGCCAAAGTACTTATTTTCACTTCTAGTTATTTTCCCTCTCAAGGCTGCTTCTCCTCCCTCATTCTATCATCTCTCACTGTCCTGAAATGTCAATTTCATTTTTGGTCAGGCTGCGATGGCAGCCTCTTCCACCTGCTTGATACATTTTGAATTAGTTACTTTTTTGGGCTCTGTCACACCTGGGGGAAATGCTTCGTAGAAATCTTCAAGCTCACTCTGTTGCACTCTGTAAATCTCTTCAATTCCATGATGTGCCCAAAGCTCAATAATTATTTCATTGCTGGAGCGCTGAGAATTCAGTATTGCCTGTCATGTTGCCAAGTTGTAGTTTACTTGAGTATGCACATTACATACTTCAATGGAATATAAACGTAATTTATTCAGGGAAGAAAACCTCACTTCCCCTCACTTGGAAAGTTCTCTGCCTTTGAAAGAAGTCCACTCTACTCTTCATGGTATCTTTTGACTCTCACCTACCTGACACCAAAAAATAGAAGAAAATGTATTTATGAAACTGTTGACTAGCTGAGTGTCAAGGACATTTTTGGTGAAATTTAAACAGATCCTGGAATTGCCAGTAGGATGCTAAGCCAAAAAAAACCAAATGTATGCAGGTATATACTATGGGTTATGTTGACTTGTACTTTGGGTGTAACAGGGAACTTCAACACTGCCTCCAGAGACATCCACTTTCCTACTCAGTCAATAGCAAAAAACAGGATCAGTGAAACATATGGAATAGATAGCTTACTTCTGTACTTCATAGGATCCTGCCTCTTTCCTTGTGTATACAGAAGCATAGTGTGCAGACTTGGTTATTCTTTCTTTCATTTGGGAGCACATCAAGCCAAAAAGAAAAAATGTAGGGATATTGTGGCATTGCATAAATGATGAAGACCAGATTTTGCAATCACATTTTACAGTCTTTAAAGCAAAAAATTATTTTAGCAGCCTGGTGTGCTGAAGGATGTCATGTAAATGAGACATAAATACAGTAAGCAAACAAAGCATCATCTTTATCTTCCACTGGACAACTAGAAAATATATTCTTTAGCCAGAGTTTGAGTTTGATTGTGAATAATTCAGCTAAACTTTTACTATTTTACTTGAAAAAGGATCAGACCATGTAAATACAAAGTGTCTAAATATTTAGAGGAACCACCAAATTTAGTTGAAAAAGTAGCCTAGTTTCTAGTCTTGTGTTTCTTGTGAACATAAACTGAATATAGAAAAAAAGTTTGAAATTTTCTAAAGAATTACTGACAGTAATATCAACTTTCAATATGCTTAACCATTTTTCTGCTGACAAATACCATCAGCTTATGTCCTCACTGAACCACACAATTAAAATAGTACAAAAATATTATTCCTAAATATTTTTACAGGGCGATAAATATAACTTTGTGATATCATTGGTAAAACTTCACAGGTTTTGTGACAATTTGTATTAATTGAGAGATATCAAAATACATTTAAGCAAAGAGCGATATGATCCCACAAATAACAGACCCAAATTGATCAAGTATTTACAGAAGTATTTTAAAAGCATATTCCTATATGTTCTGTAGGAATAGCTTTTAATATTCTCTACAGCAACATAACCATTTTTCAAACAGACAAGTAGGTTATTCAGAGTTCAGAATCTAAGATCGGTTTCTACCATGCTTGGAAAAAAGCACAACTAAATGTAGTTTCATTCTATTAGGAGTCATAATAAATTTTTCAAATGATACACCTATCAAGCTAATTAAATCTCCTGAATGCTCTCAAAGTTGAACATTCAGATGTATATTCAATCACAGTTGAACATTCAGATGTATATTCAATCACAGAAAAGCCTGAAGTATTTTGTACACCTTTCCAATTTTATAAATGTTCCTTTTTATATTCTCATATTTGCTTCAAAACCATTTTATTGAGAAGCTTGGAGTTCAAACCTCCATGTAAGGAAATTATTTGCCATACAAGAACTGTTGAGGTGTTCTCCTTTGGGTGTTTTCTTATTCGTAAGCACAAATAAGGCCACATGGCTTGGTTTCTATGTGATTTATAGACTCGTCAGAGTGACGAAGGCTGTTGGTCAGAAACTAAACCAGCTGGCAGTGGTTAGAAGGAGATACAGATGGATCTCAGATTGACTGGAAATATGAGCCCTTATAACAGGATAAAATTTACTGAGCTAAGCAAGTGTATGTGAGATGGGCTGGATGATATCTAAGTGGACTCAAGATTTTCAGATGACTGGAACCTAAAGGAATTAAGCAAAACCTAAATAGAAGAGCATAGATAAGCATAAAAAAAGGAATGCCAACATCAGAAAGCCAAAAAAGATAACATTAAATTGAAGGAACAGCTTAATGTCAGAACTACCAACAACCACTCTCTTGAGAGCAGCAAAGTTTTTCTTGCCCCTGCATTTAGGACTTTGAATGCAGGCTGGCACTGCATCTACATGGCAGGACTATTGAGCATTTTCCTCTCCCCTCTGTGCTGGAAAAAACTGGGGAATACTTCCAGTAAGAAACTGCATCAATGGTCATCCCAAAAGTATGATCTTGTCCCTGTAACTGCCAAAACAAATTGGTGACATATTGTGATATATGATTGCTTCATATATGTAATATCAGCTGACCTCCATGTGATCACTTTCTTCCTTAAAATAGATGATTGTTTTTGCTTGTTCTGATTTTAAACCTCTTTTGTGGTAGTCCGTGTTTTTGACTGTAATTCAGTCAGTTTTATAACCTTCCCTATTTTGTATTGTTATAACATATTCTAGTATGAATGGATTGTTCCCTTCTTCCCTGAGTTGTTGGCTTTGCCCTATTGTCTATCTCTTCAAAGACCCGCTCTTTTGTTCCCTGTTCCTCCTCCCATTACATGTCAATCCCTCCTCAAGTCCTCCCCGTTCTCTAGAAATTTCCCTATAAATTTTGTATCCTTTGAAACCCCATTGGTTTGTTCAAGTTGTTCTCCTCCCCCATAATCCCCTATTGGTTTAAACATTGTATTCCCTGCCTTGTGTTCCACCCCCAGTTTCTCCCAATTGGTTAGAGATTGTATCCTCCCCTGGGACCTCCCCCGTTTATAAGCTGGTGTCTGCGTCTGCTTCAGTGTTTTTCTGTCCATGACCCTCGGGAATAAACTCCTTTGGAAACCACACAGAAGACCTCTCCCTGTTCCTTTCCCCTACCCTTGATGCAGTCCTATCCCCCAAGCAGTCCACCTGTGCTGTAGAGCAGCTGTGCTCTACAGCCTCACCCCGGATTCGACAGTTGTCTGGGGGGGCGCACTCTTGCTGTCTGTGTCGGGAGCCAGTCAGGCTGAAGAAATCCAGCACTGCAGCACTCTTCCAAGTTCATTCATTTTAATCTGAAGGTAAAGAATCAAATATCTACCAAGATTTGTGTAGGAAGCTTTGTGCAATCACTGAAGTCAAACACTGGGGAGAACTCATCACATCTCAATTGTTCTTATACCTGTGTCACAGACTGAACAAAACAAGAGGTCATTTGATTTAATTTGTGACATTTCATACAATTAGACAATCAATTTTAAAGCAATTAAAAAACCAAAAGCTGATTTTTCTTTTTCTGATCTTAATTTTTTTTCTTAATTGGGAATCTGCAAACTGCCTAAGTCAAAAGACTTTCTTATTTCTCAGGCTGTAACATAGATCCAGTCTTGATAAGACCCAAAATACGGATTTCAAAGTCTAATTTTCTCTCAGAAAGATGCTCTGGGAGAAACATTCCACTAATAAAAAAATTCATTTTTTCTCATGTATTCTATCATTGTTTAGCAGTCTGCATCAAAGTAATTGGGTTTGATGTGATTCTGCTATGATGGTGAATGGAAAGGCAAAATTAATGCTTGTTAATAATTTTTTAAAAATTATTTTCTGTGAAAAAGATATCTTAAAATATTTTTCTTTTTTTTTCTTTTTTTTTTTCCTATTTTTCTCCTAGGGATTTTTTTGGCAGTATTTTTTGTTTAGCACTTTTTTCCATATTAACTCCAAATTTCATTACAGGACAGAAAATCAGATCTTCTAACTGCTTTAGGTTGAACATGGTCTCTAGTCTTGAATAGTTTCTGAGCAAAGGAAATCTGGCATAACTGATCAACATGTAAAGAAAGTACATGAGCTGAACAAGTTGTTTGTTGAAATTACATTTGAAATGGCTTATGGCTTGTATGAAATGACTTATTTTTTTCCAACATAATAAAAAACAAGTCTTAGGAAATATTGCTAACTTGTTAATATTCATTATATATTTGAAAGAGTGGCTAGGTTCTAAAAATTTCCGAGCTTACTCAGGTATAATTTAGCAATAATTTAGCAAACTCTGTTCCATAGGTACAGGACAGCTAGTATCCTCCTTTCTCCCTAGGTATCTTTTATTTAATGCAAAACTTAAGGATCAAAGAATACTGCAGTGACATCCACTAGCAAGAGAAAAAAATTGTCAGTCTCCTTTACCTCCCCTGTGGGTTACTTATGGTGGCTGACTTTGCTGCTTCATATAAAAATAGTATTTAGTGAGTTTGAGAAGCAGTGTCAATCTACAGAAATGCTGCTTCCAACAGCATCAGTCAAATTCTCTCTCACCTCTTTTAGTCATGCCTTCTCACTCTTTTCCCTGCACTACAGCACTCATGTCATTGCAACAAGAAAAATGAGATTTCTTTTCCTTTCCCAAGCTCCTTATGAAGCCAGCACAAGGCAGCAATGGGACAACACAGGAGGGAAAAAAGGAGAGTGGAACAAATTCTTTAGCAGTACAAATTGAATGTGAAGATTATCCAATTATCATACCAATGAGATATACATGTGTGTGTGTGTGCGAGTGTGTGAGTGTAACTTAAATCTCTATTTCTGGCCAAGCACTTCAGTCAGTATCCTACCTTTTGTCCTATAACCACGAATTTTCTAAGGACTTGGAGAGGACCTCTTCTGTAATTGTCTGCCATAAAATACCCATAAAGGAAAGAATACCAGACAGCTGGAAACACAGATAGATAAGTAGAGAGATCCATGGAGCACCACAGATTTATTTAGATGCAGTGACAAAAAGGTTCATATTGGGCTTGTTCCTAAACAAAAAGTTTTTATTTTTCTCACCAAAATGAACCAGCCTGTTTTCACTTTTATTTTCCCTTTTATTTGTCAACTTCAACTTGACTTCTCAAATAGTTTTGTTTTCCTTTAAACCATCCCCTTCAAGGAAAAAAAAAGTTGTTGTTAAAATAATATAATGCAGCTGTATAAAAACTGCATAATTTCCAATTGCACTGAGGAGACAACACCATTCTGGTGAAACCTTAAAACAAATCAGACTGAAGGATGCCACAGCAACCCTTTGACCCTTTGCTTTGTACTTCACTCAATGCACTAAATGGCCCATAATTTAGTTCCCAAAATTTAGTTATCTGCCACAGACATAACTCCAGAGCATAGGAAATGTTGGAGCATCCCTCCTACACTGCTGACTGCACTCTAGTGATATTCCCTGTCTCATGCTGTAGATCTGAAATCCCTACTGCATCCATCACCATGTTCACAGCTGACACAGGGACCTTGCATTTCTGCCCCTCTCTCTGCTTCATAAAAATTGTGACCAGGTGTCAATCAGAACCTCCCAGCATCTGCCAAAAGCAACTTGATGTCATCCCAGAAAATACTCTATTTTAAAAGTTACGTTAACTTTACTGACTAAAAATGCTTTGCAATAATTTATGTCCTCCATAGAAAACTTCATTCTTGGCAAGAAGTCGTGGCATGAAGTGCAATTCAACAGGCTTGGAGGGGGATTTCAATCTTCAGTATCTATGAACTACTGTATTTATCAACCACTCTCCTTGTTTTGCTGTTATTGAAACTGAATTAATGTAATAATATATAAAGTTATGTGTATGAAGTTGACTTTATACATCTGCTACAAGACAATTTTTTATAATACTTTTTTCTAATACATTTTTATCTTATTTTTTTCATGTTCAATTATGTATAATATAGTCAATGAGGCATTTTGACACAAAAATACTTTGAAGACATTACTTATTGTTCAAATTCCCCCTTACGAAATGCAAAGTAGATCAATCAAACATATCATAATAGAAAAGTGGAATGAATAAATATTAACTTTATTTGTATCACATATTGAGTTAATCTCAGAATCTCTTCACTCCAAAGTGTTTAATATCCTTCTCTAAATGGAAATTCTTCTACAATTTAATATTAGCTGTTCTTTTCTGGGTTCAATAAACATCAGTTCTGGGTTTCATAGGGTTTATTTGACATATTTTTTACCACTGCACTTCCTGAGAAAATAAGTTGCAAAGCTAAGAAAGGAAGGAATTTTTTTAACATATGAAAATATAGTAAACATCTTCCTATTGAAGAAAAATGGAGAATGAGGAATGTAGGAGTGTCTGAATATCACTTGTACTAATGATGTACATCTGGTTTTTATTATGAGTAGATATGTGATAGCAGAACTTCCTCAAAGACTGTTGTAGAGTCCAAAAGTGTATTTGGTTTATGTACCAAGGTTATGGTAGCAGAAAAGCTACAGCAGTGGTTTCTGTGAGAAGCATTTTCTAAATGGTTGGAGTGAATCACTTCCAGCTGGCTTCAAGGAAGACTCTCCATTGACTGAAGATGAGCCCATCAGTGGCATTGGTAGAGCTTCTGTGATAACATATTTAAGAAGGAAAAGGAACCCCACACAACTACAGCAAGAGAGAAGTGAGAATATGTGAGAGGGATGAGGAACATCCCTTTAGACCCCAAGATCAGTCCAGAAAGCAGGGCAGAAGGTGAGGTTCCCCTGCAGCCTGTGGTGAAGACCGTGGTGAGGAAAGATGTCCCTCGGCATAATGATCCACAGGGAAGCAGAGATGCACCTGCAGCCCCCAGAGTGCCTCATTCCAGAGCAGGGGGATGCTGAAGGAAGTTGTTAACCTGTGAGAAGCTTGTGCTGGAGCAGGCTCCTGGCAGGACCTGTGGCTGCAGGGAGAGAAGAGCCCACACTGGAGCAGATTTGTTGACTGGTCTTGAGTCGTCACAGAGGATCCATCCTGGAGCAGTCTGTGTTCCCTTGGTAGGCAACTGGTGGCTAATGAAGGTTGACCCACCATATGATGTCATTCAATTGTGGAAAAACAAATTACACATTCTGATGGAAGAAAAGGACTGGATAGTGACAAAGGTGTAGGTGTAACTGCAAGACCAGGAGGTCCTGAGCTAACTTTGACAAAAGATGAGAAAATATTTAAAAAAGAGTGTTTGTTGTCATGGAAGAGTATCTGATATTTTTCTGTAAAGCACTGACCACACTCAGAGTGACAATACCAGTCAAACCAGGGATTTTTCTGGTCTATCATGGTCACTTTTGTACTCTGATTAAGGATTACTGCTATATGGCCAGAACTGTGCAAGCCCACCTGGTTTTGTCTAATCCACTACTACCCATGGAAGCAATGTTAACCACATGAGAAAGAAGCTACAGAATCAAGATCTGAGTGGTTCTGCTGGCTCCATCAGGGATTTTTAGTTGAGTTAAACATGTGCCTGTCGATCCATATCCTGATGGTGAAGAGGTTGGCTATTACTTCTATGCCTGGAGTCAAATTTCCAAAATTCTCCCACATTCACAATGCCTGACATGTAGTTGTTATTATTAGACTTGACAGAAAACATCACATTAGATTATAATTTTTTTAATTACATTTTAAAAAATTTCTGGCAATTTTAAAGTGGAATTTCAAGTCTAGTTTGAAATCTAAAGTTGTAAAAAAAAATACATAGAATGTCATCAGTATGAACAATTTTCACAGACTCAAAATCAATTATTTTTAAGATTGCATCTTTTAAAACAAAATAAAAGCCTTGGACTTTTCATTCTCTTGGACTGAAAATAAATGTCAAAATTGAAAAAAAATTCCTTTACAATGAAAATTCAAGTTTAGTTCTTCATGTGAATTACTGTTTTCATCAATGTTACTGAACTACCCAGTAGGAGTTCTTCTGTTACAATATCTTCAAAATTAGTAAATTCTACAAAATCAGTGAATCAGCCAACTGTGACCCCTGAAATAGTCTTCTATCTACATAATGTTACAATTCCACATTCTTCTTTTTTGCCCACCGCTGTTTGATAGATATTTGTTCTGAATTAGCTCAGAGTACGTTTCTTCATGTGGTAGCAGTGCACAGTGATACCAGATCTCTATGCCAGAGCTGACTAGCACTGTGTTATAGCCAGTAAACTGTAATCAGCAGGTAGGCTTGGTTACAAGAAACAAATAATCAAGGTTGTCCCATGTCACAAATACCCATCTCCAAAGTATCAGTTGAATCATATCATTATTCAGCTACTCATTTAATGTATTTGTAGTTAGTCTTTCCCAAGATATGAAAATATCAGTTGCTGCCATCCAAAATACACAATTTACAAGTAAAGTTCATTTGATGAAACTGAACTATTGGGAATAATTAGAGACATTTACTTTCCCAATTAAAACATTGAGTCAGTATTTTATTGATTGAACAGACTGATCGTGGTTTATATCCAAGAGTAAAGGGAACACCGGCATGCAGTTTGTAAATTGGAGCTGATTTTCTTGTAATATAGCTGATTTTCAAAGAGTGAATCAGAGGTAACGTAACACAGGGAACAAATACATTTTTTATCGTAATTGTTAGGAAAATAGATTAAATTAGCACATAATGTTCACAAAAGCTTACTCAAAATGAAGAATGTTGTACAGAATGAAGGTGTTCAACAGTTTATAGGAAAGTTTGGTTTCTAAAATTTTTCTAAAATTTTTCTAAAATTTTCCTCATAAATACACCACTCCTAACCCTCACTATTCCTACATTTGGCATGGCAACACCAGTAATGATTGTACTGCCAAGTCTGAAAAAGTAGTGGTGCAAGACAGCTGCTAATGAGACCTGGAGAAGTGGTAGAGGAAGTGTCAAATATTTGCTGATTACATTACACCTATATTAGACTGTTCATTAAGTACTCAGTCTTATTAATGTTGATTTGTTTGTGATAAAATCATTTCTTCTACATTTGTTTATAACTAGTGTACCTTTTGGACCGTTACCTTAGTGAAGAAGCAGCTTCTCAAAACAAAGACCTGTTAATGAATCAATTCCTGACCTAAGTCCCTCCAAATATAAACAAGTGATGGGTGACCTTTGTGTTGTGAGCCTTAAGTTTTCAACCTCTTTGATGAGCTTTCAAGAGGAACAGTACAGAAAGGTTACCACTACATATTTAGCAGTTTCAGTTTCATCATTATGTACAGCGTTTTTATGTCACAGTGGATGTGACAGCCCAGAAGACAACACCTACATTTAAACATCATACTGGAGAAGAGCAAAGCAAAACACTCACAGATAATTAAGTTTAATTTGACCTATTACAGCAGTAAAGACCAAATTTTGTCCTCTACACTTGGGGAATGTGACATCCCTCAAGATGAAAGATTTCAAGTCCAATTTATGTTCAGATTTCAGTATGAAATATGTTATTGAAATGGTACTCTTTACTGAATGAACACTTCCCAATTAGGACAAAAAATATTCTATAGCTTTTTTGTATCAAATGAGGAAAATTTAGATTCTCAGTGTTGTTATGATATCAAATGCAAGTTTCTTTTCTGTTACTCTTGCCAGAAGTCTTGACCCTTGGAAGTACATTCAAGTCAGCTGAGAGAAAGAAGAAGGAAGAGGAATATTGTCTGTCTACATTAAAGAAAATGTCTTGGGATAAACTTAATATTTAAAATGATAAATGATTTTAATAAAAACAAAATCTGTTTCATATTCATTCAGCTCTGGGTTTCAAACTACATAGCAGTCATGATCCCTCCAGTATTGTAAGGTACTTATCATGAGGTCATTTCAGTAAGGTATTTTGGTACCTAATGTATCTCTACATTAATCCATCACAATATGCTGATGGGACATCAGAAAGATGATAGCATAGAAAACATAGAATGTTCTCTAATAGTGAAGCACCTGCATTCAGGATGATCCACAGGCAGCTTGTGTGGTTCATCATTGAAATATCCTTTAAAATCTGTGTAGGTTGGCTGAATTCTTACTTGGCTCCCACACATACTCTACTGTTAACAGTCTTGTGATAAATTTTTAAGTCCCTGGGATCATTAACATTATAGTGTCCTGCAATGCAGTTCCTGCCAATGAAAAATCTAAAGGAAGAGGTAATTATGCTCTCAAAGGCTTGCAATGTAGTTTAAATGAAGATGTAAAAAAGGATCATAATTCAAAAGTAGGGAAGGCAGAAAAATGGTAAATGACAATAGGAGCATACTATATATTTGCCATTGATGTAAATAGATTTATGACTTCACAAGAAGACTGGGAAGTTTAATTTGTATTTCATCTTCAGAAAGGAGGTCACCATTAATTGGTAAATGTTACAGCCATTATCTATTATTATCACTAATGTTAGCTCTAAGCATCAGTGAAGGAAGACATGATAAACCCAGGAGGTACCTTAATATTTTAACACATGCAACTATGTCTTAAAAAATAATTACTTTTGAGCTGTGAAGTTTCTTAAACAGAATGTTCACACACTTACTTTGCACCTACCTTCAAAATTTGTTGCTGAAGTGCCTATGCCTATGTTTTGGTGCCATGCTCTTTGCTATGTCAGTCACCTTTAGACTTAGAAATATGGTGCTGAAAAGGAAATTCCACATGACAGGTGTTGGAACTCAGCTGATCAAATTCAGACTGTCATCTGGACTATTCAATTTGGAACGATAAAGTCATTCTAAAGGCAAAATCTGTCCTATTTAAAGGAGATATTTAGCACTGAAGAGGTTGAAGAATATGTTGCATAAAAGGCTCAGCAGTTTTTGAATAAATTTTACTTTGGATACAAATATATATTCTGTGTTTCAAGTAAGGAGATGCAGTAGGAAAGAGCTAGAGATATTATATGAGATGTAGACAATAATTACTTGTGGCTCTGCCTAGCTTACAAATCTGAAAAAATTAATTGCACATGAAGTTGGATTATTAGCTTAAAATATACCATGTATGTATATGCATATTAATTTTGAAAATTACTGTCTCCACATATCATACAAATTGCAGTGTTCAAGGACAGTGAGGGAGAGTTTATTCAGTGTTGGTGGCATTAGTGGTCACTTTTTCTATATGTGTGCCTCACCTGAATCACTTGTGTCAGACGCAGGAGACAGATTTGATGCCTTCTCCAACAGGACCTGAACCTGCAGCTGCTGCTGTTGAAGAGGGATAACAGAAGTTTTCCAGGTCATATGCTATGGAGGGATGTTGGAAACATCCCTCTTGGTAAGACATATCATTGGGCATGCAAAGTACCAAATAAACAAATGTTATTCTAAATTTATCTTCCTTTCTCTAGAGGTGCAGTTTTAGGAGACACAGGAAGCAGAAATGTGACTATCCTTGGACCAACCTGTTGCCTTCCTTTCCCCTTTATTTTCTACCTGGCAATTTTTTACCACAAAGAATTCAAAAAGGCAGATGCCTTCTCCACGGCATATTCTGACAACCCTGGACTTAATATTTCATATGGCCAGATTCAGGTATTTTCTGTATAAGTGTGCAGTATCTCTGAATAACTCTGAAAAACCTTAAGAACTACCATTACCTGTCTATGTAAAAGGCATACCATCTTTACTCAACCTTAGTCTAAGAACACAGAATAATTCCACAAGACTAGGTACTACAAGATTAGACTTCATAATGTCTCATTTATTTCTTAAAGTGAATGATCATCTCTCCATCATCCTATTAGTGTTTGGTAAGTTTTCCAAGATTCTCAAAGCCATTTAAATATTTTGTTATACCTGTTTTGGAATTTTTTTCTACTGAGAAAGATCTGATTTACATTTTTAATATTTTGCAGTGGAAGAAGGTAGAGGAAATGGCTTATGCTATTTTCAAAGAAAAAAAAAACTCGGTATGTAAATTTGAGAAATTCAACTGCTATTTTTAACCACAAAACTGGTAAGAAGGCTAATTAATTTTTTTTCCTCTTTTGCATGCCTTGATACTGTCTGTGGTAAGAATGGAAACAATAACACTGAATTATTTAGAACCTCTTGTTTGGATGCATCAGGAATCTGCTCTTGGATAATAGTTGCAAAGGTGATCATCTGAGGATCTCTCAAATATAGCTTCTTCTCTGTTATTCTGCTTATTACTCACTTCAGCTGATGTTTTCATATCTCTCTCATGCCCTCTACATTTCCATACTGTTCTTTTGTTCTCAGACTGTCTATGCAAATCAAAGTATTCACAGTGAGCCCAAGCACCACTACCTGCTTCTTGCCTTTAACCTTTGTGGTTTTTTTGTTCACCCTCTTTGTAGAGCTCACTGTAGTTCTAAAAAAATGGAATAAAGTACATTTCCTTCAACACCCGCACTTTTAGAAGGAAATATTTTTTCACTTGTAAGAATACTTCTACATAGACCCTCATGTTAGCAGAGTAAGAGACAAAGAATGCAGCTATCATAAAATTTGTTGTAAGATGTATGTATGATCTCATCTGCTACTCTGTTTTGAGGGTATAAATCTTCCCAGTCTGGTAATATAATTTAGAATAAAGAGTGACTAAAATGTTTTCTGCAGTTAGCTTCCATTTTATGTGCAGCTTTACTAACAGTTAATAACTAAACCACAGGCAAATAATGATGTCTTGTGCCCTCAATGCTTCTGTGCAACTTTCAAATTGCTATGAGTATTGCAGAATTCCAGTCCAAGTATTCAGTTTTGGGAAAGTACATTTTACTGCTATGGTCACATTTACATGAACAGCAGATGTAATTGTATGGATGCACTCCACAGTAAGCAGGGAAGCTGGAAGTGCTCACTCTGTCCAAACAACAGCAGTGGTCTCTGAGCCCTCCAGACTGCAGCTGCCCACTGACTCCAGGCTGTGCTGGCAAGCTCTGTCATGGAGCAATGAAACTTCTAGCACTTCTTGGTAATTATTCCTTTTCTGGTCTTCTGTTTCCTTACTTGTTTTGCCTTTTCTTCCGTTCCTTGGAATTCATACCTTTCTCATTAAACACTTAATTCCTACTGCTTGCAAACAGATTACATAATTCTACTTTTCTCAACGTGATCAAAATACCTCATACTATGTTTAATACAAATGAACTGGTTTACAGATTTTGATCATATAAGCCTGACTGAATTAGGTTGAGTTTCCTGCAGCTTCTTTCTACTGCTTTTTTTTTTTTTTTCATGCCTTTAGCCTACTCAGTATATTTAGTTTCTGACTCATTTCTTTAGAGCTCTGAACTATTTTCTGACTCACTGGGAATCATTTATTCTGTTTTGGTTTCACCAGGCCAGGTTTTCAGGTTTCAGCTCTCAAATGTCATCATTAATGTCTCAAAGTTTGTTTACTAGTTACTTTTTGTCTCACATATAGGAACACTGATGGTTCCTTGCCAATAAAAGCTGTTCCAAAACTTCCATGTCCTAATATATTCTCCCTCTCTCTGCAACCTTTCCATAACTTGTTAATTAATGAATTTTTCCCAGAGTGCACTGGTGGTTGGCTCTTTTCCCTAAGGAAGGAGGTTGCCCCCAAGCTTTCTTTGAATAAATGTAATATCATCAACTATTAGTATACAAAAATAGCAGGAATGCTGTGTGTACTGTCTGCTAAAATTAAAGCAAGAATGAAATTGATAAAAAATGATATGATGTATCATTAGTGAATTTAAGGCTCTATTTATTTGCCTTGTGGTGCTCAAAATCTAGGATGTACTTGGCTGACATTTCCAGCTTGTTCCCTGAAAATATAAAGGCAGAATTTTCATTTTACTAGTGAAATATGAATTTTTCCTCAATTTGTGCAGTGTAAGGACTTGGAATATTTAAAAAGAAAACATGCCAATATTATAATTATCATTATGAACCAGATGATAAGAAATATATTTGCATTATTAAAAACAACCACTACAAAATTGATTACTGGCTCCCAGTGCCATTTATATGCCCTAATGTATCCAAACCATCTGCACAGTGTCGGCATGAAGAACAGGTTTACAGGAAACCAAACTCCTTCTGGAGCTGCAGTTGAAAGAAAGGTGAGCTATCTATCAACACATAAATTAACACTGAATATTTAGAATTAGGCATCTGAATCCCAGTCCGTGTATCCACAGTGCACTTTTTTCCCTAAGCCTCACATGCCCATGTCCCAGTTCTGTTATTGCAGCACAACACTGAGGATGTTTGTCTGTAGCATGATGAAGCATAAGGGCAGAATTCAGTGCTGTGTGCAACACATGGTCCATTGGGACAGTGCTGGAAGAAGACTGCATAGGATGGAGGGAATGCATCCCGTTCCCTGGAGCAAATTGTCCCAGCACCACAGCTGGCTTGGAGAGTAGCACACATGGCATGGCACACACTGCACTGCACATGATTCGGGGTTGGGCTTCAGGGGTAGACCCTGGATTAGCTGGATCAGAGTTACTTGACAGTGGAAATACAACCTGAATGACAGCAAGGGAGAGGGCCAGATTAGGGACACTCAGTCAAGGCACCCCAGTTTAGGTATCTACACTGTGTCACATCCATGAGTGCTTTGATGTTCCAGCCCATAGGCCCTCAGCTCGGGAGGTGCCTGGTAAGATCTAAGGCACAGTACTGCTGAGACTTAAAAGCAGAGTTATACAAATGTGATTCAGGATGTAAAGGATATATTTATCTTTTGGGACTGGCAGCTGGATAACAATCTGTAGAAAAATGTAGGAAACTTGGTGTGTATTACCTGATGTGATGAATAGTCTCTAGGCTAGAGTAGAGTAGATCTCTCTTGAATATAATGGGAATTTAGATCACAGTTCACATGCACATAGGTACATTTTAGCATCTTAATCTGAAGTTGAAGTCCTCTAGGGGACTTTACTTTTTAAACTAATATCCACCAGCAAATTGCCCTTTAATAAACTTCTTAGAAGTTTCATTAAAATGGGAAATTAATTACTTGGAGAATTATTAATAACTTGAAAGTTTGTATAAATTGAAAAAGGCAATGAAGTTGCATCCCTGGGAGGAAAAAGAAACAGCTAAGCAAAAGAGAAATTTCCTGTCATACCTAGGATTATTCCATTTATCATTTCCTCTTACCCTGAACAGGAGTTGAGTACTGAGATGTTGAATAAAAAAACCAAACTTTTGCCAAAAATTTAGAAAAAAAAATCAATTTAGAAAGTATGAAAATAATATTATCAATGAATAAGAGTTTGATCTTTTTCTGATTCTTATTTGGTTTAGTTTCTAATGTATTTGTCTTTGAAATGTGGGTCTTTTGTATTTCTTTGAGCTTAGAACCACGATGATAGGTTGGAATTCATCCCTTACTTAGACACAAAATGGGCATTATGATCATCTTTGCTGGGGTATCCAGGTGTCCAGAATAGGATTATTTGGATAGCTAAATTTCCCCAGATGGAAGTAGAAGATTTAGAGCTGCAAGAAGTACACAGTGATTCACTGAGTTTGGATGGAATGTCTCTGTTCTGTGAGTCAGTCACTTACAGAAAATAAGCAATTAGGATATGTATCTAAAGTAGGCCATCTTTTGATAAATACTACATCCATGACATGCAAAATAGTAAAAAATAGGGCGATTTAAGTTAGCGTGAAATAATCCCTTTTAATACCAAAATAACGAGAAAGAATTTAAAAAGCCAGGATGTTAATGTCCTTCAAAAGGATGCAGCTTGCTTTGAAACTAGGCTGCCAAATGACACATAGAATACACTTTAATAAATTTAATGTGTCTTGGTCCCAAAATAAGCACAAGGACTCAATGGATGCGTCAAGCAATGTGAAAACCTTGTAAACTTGAGTTAAAAGTTCTCATTTAAATCCCTCTTTCAAATTCTAGTTATTACATAGAAACAGTTACAACTGCTCCTGGGATTTCTAACAATAGCAGTAAAAAATCATTTATTGATAATAATTTTCTGTTCAGTAACATATCTTATTTTTTTAAGAAATGGAAGGGACATTTCATTCTGCCTGTTGCAGCTGAACAACATTTCTTCAGGTTTTCCATTTTTGCTGTTTCCACTTTCCCATACAGTCTGACTTCAAATCAGTAACATTTGGCTGAGCCAAAGCTAAGATGGCAGAATAGGCATAACTGTTTGATACAAATCCTAAACAAAAGAAATATGAAGTTAGCCAACTAAAAAGAAGTTGAGTAGCATCATTAATGTGGTGCAAAAAATTGCTGCTATCAAAGCAGCATGATTTTAAGAATAAAATTGGAAGTTTTTTTTATAAAATTAACAATCAATAATATTAATTTCAGCCTAGTAATTCTCAATATTTTAATTCATAGATCTGAAGAGCAAGTCTCTAATGGAGTCTAATCATCACATTAAGACTTGACCAATGGTTTGTTAATGTAAAAGGGAAATTAATTAATACACTGTAGCCAGATCCTGCAGGGAGTAATCCTGGACCTTCTGGCATCTAACATTTCTATTACAGACCTGGAGAAAAATTAAGAAGTGTTAATCAATTCCAAAACATATGAAGGCAGATGAACTAAAAAATATAAACAAAAATAGACCAAAGTTTTGGGTGATTCAGCAAACTGAACATAAACTACAGAAGTGTTTGAATACAGCCAAATGTGAAATTATAAGTTTAGAAACAGAAGAGGAAGTCTGTATCTAAAGAGTGGAAATCTCTATTCAGACAATTAGTGACTCTTGAAAAGGCCTTACAATAATTCATTACTTGAGCATAAGTTTCTGGGCAATGGTACATTCGAGAGGCTCTACAGAAAATGAGGCAGATTGAAGCTCAGTAAACAGTCACCTTATCTGTGTGCTTGGCTTTAGTACAGCTGCTGCTGTTAGGTTAGTTCTGTATAAAATAACAGAGAAAATGATGAATTGTTGATCATTCAGACAAGAACCATCAAGAGTATAAGAGATCAATGTGTTAATCTCATCCAAAAGAAGAGCAACTTTTGTGACTCATTCACTGTCTGATTACTTAACAGAGTAAGAGATACAAATAGATGTGCAAAGGGAGATTTAACTTCACATGTCTACCATGTAGATAACTTCATCTAATATTGCCATAAAGGGACCTCTGTAGCTTAAAAAATGATTGAACACAAGGAATCTCTGCAACCTGCATTAGAAGTTTTTCACAGCAGTCCCTGTCTAGCACCAGCTAGGTGAGCATCTGTAGTATCTTCTGCTTGACAGAGGTGACATGTTAGCAAAGTCTCCTGCTAACTGTGAATTTATGCACAGAATCAAACCCATCATACACAGAATTTATTTGTTTAAATTATAGGAAACGGAACAATTTGATGCCAAAAGATTTTTTAGCTTTTTATATATATTTTCGTATCTTCCTAGCCTTATAGAGTTTAAATATATATTTGTGTAGCTTTTAATATTTTTCCTGTCATCTCTCACAGTTTAACAAATCCTTATTAATACATTCTTGAAATTCTGTTTAGTAATATTCTTCAGAAGAGAATTCCTGACAAAGGCATCTTATTTTCTATCAGAATTTAAAAGACACAAAAAGCAAATAGGGCAAAGAAGCCCCTGGACCCACTCTAAGGAGGATAAAAAAGGGGTGGGTTACTGAGGTAACTGATTTCCTATTGGATATACAGGCTAGATATACTAATTCATTAACCTCATAAAAGTTGTAAAAATCCTGTGTCACCTATGTGCAATGCTGTATTTTGTGCACCTGAAAGCTTCCATTAAAGATTTGCTTTTTTATCTTACCGCTTTAACTCTGTTGCTTGGGTTTTTTTTTTCCTTTTGTTATTAGGCAACAAAGGCAATGTTAATCCTCACACGGGTTTACAGGAAATCAGAACTTTAACATTGTACATATACATGTATACACAACACTTGTATGCATACGTGTTTCTTTCCACTGTAAAGTTGTTGGCACTGTATTGGTGCTATGATGACACATGTAAGACTAGAATACAGTCCAAAAAAAAAGGAGAAAACACTTTTTTTTTGTTTTCACAGTCCTTGTTCTGACTGAAGTGATTGTTGCCAATAATTATTCAAACACAATGATCCCCAAATTAAATTAATCTCTAAACATCTGTTCTTGGGACAATATTGTGTCTGCATAAAGATCTATTGACACTGTAAAAGGTATGTCTAGAGAAGATACTCAATTTCAGGCAATAAAATTACCATAAGATTGAATTGATATCTTCTAAGTTATTGTACAGGCTTTGTATTGGGCTTGTTTGGTTTTGTTTTATATTTTAATCCTGTTTTAGATAAGGGAAATCAAAGTCTTTATTTCCTCCTGGACACCCAGGAATCAGTTTTAGGTGTATCAACTCACAGACATTATTATCTTGTAAGTCTGTTGAGCTGACTTAGAGAAAGTTTTGTTGAGCATAAGTCATTCTCAGGAGATGTTCCCACTACATGTGGCCTGCCACTTGGCTATATATATGTTGGTAGCTTCAATAGAAGACTGAAAAATCAAATAGCCATCATCTCAGTCATGTTACCCCCACTCAAAGATGACATATTTCAACACTGATAATCATACTGGCTTTCATTTGTTGCATCTATCCTGTTCTTATTTAACATTTCTTGTTGCCCAGAATTTTCAGTCAATCACTATTCCATAAGAACATCTTTTCTATTAAAAAAAAAATAAACTTAGACTTACACAGGCTGACAGTGTGCAAACAGTTTAATAAAACTATTTGCCTTGCAGAGAAAATAATTTTTTGCAGCAGATCATTTTATGAAAGTCAGCAGCAGGCTTTACCTGACCTCACTTGTTCTAGTTCAGTTTTCTCCTGTGTGAGATAGAAGGAAAAAGGTTCACAGACAACACTGACTAGCAGGTTTCCAATTAGGGTTGTGTCAAAGAGACATTCAGACAGGCATGACTTTTGATACAAATGTGTTCTGGTCCAAGAGAGAAAGGAATCTCTGAATCTCAGAAGAGGCTGAATGACTCTATAACTATCAAATGAACAACATTTTTCAAAATGCTCTTGTTCTGTTTAAAGTAGTTTTTGTGTCCTCCTCATCTACTCTGACACTGCGTACTTGTGGCAGATAATGAGGGATTTTAACTGAAATAAATGTCCATACTGTGGCCTGACTCATGCGCACCGAATCAAGGAAATCAGGATTTATGGCTGACATTCTGTCCTTACCTGATCTCATTATACATCAATACTCCAAATTAGCTGGATAATCATCATAAAAATAATTATGAGGACATTATACAGGTGATTTAAAGATGGAGCTTAAGTTTTAATTCAGAAATTTCTTGATTTAGTAGGTTTAAAGGTGACTTGCAGCTGACTTGACAGAGAACGTCGTTAGCTAGAGATGTAAAGCACAATGTCATCTTGCGTTCAGGGTTAGCTTAAAATTTTTGGGATATGACTGCTGTGATTCTGATGGTTCTCAGTCAGGTCCAATGAGCTACTTGAATTTTTAGCCTAATCTTCACAACAATTTAAGGTTTAACCCACAGCAATGAAGATTCATAGCTACCATGTATTTATTCTGGAAGCTTGGAACTGGAAGTAAGAGTTTATGATTTGACTGGTCAACCTACAGAACAAGAGAACAGTTGTATCAATGAACTAAAGATGTCTTAAAATCACAAATCAGCTACAATTTAAGGGCCGTATGAGAGAACTCAGAGAAATTCGTAAGTTGTATTAAAAAGAAGAAGTTAGATGAGCTATTCTGAAGACTATTTGTCCTAAACTATGCAGTATTGGTACTTGGAACAAAAGTCACTGTGTGGTAAAGAGGAATCAGAAAAGTAAGGGTTGGAGTGAAGTGGTTTAGAAACACATTGGCTAAGTTATTTCAAGATAATAATTCTCAACATTTAGAGCAAATAGTGAAAAAAAAGTCATGTAATTCCTACTGATAGCCTTTTTTGAAATAGTAATTATGTAGATTGTCCTTGGTGAAAGGTGCAATATACAGATTTTTCAAATTTAGATAAGTATTTTCCAGCTGGAAGCTCAAGAACATAATGACATTCCAGGACATTGAAAACAGTTAGATCATTATTTTTTCAAAGTTGTCTTACATGTTCATTATGCTTTTCTCCAGGTGGAACAATTCTTACATAGGACATAAACCAACAGATTTAAATGTTCACATTGAAGATAAAATGAGATTATTATCTCACACTTCAATTTGCAGCCTTGATTTCAGCTAAATCCTTTTTGTAAAGTAACAAAACAAAATTTATATGCCTGTTATTTCCCTGTTTCTTTGTGATACTTCCAAAATTACAAAGCTAAACAATCCATCAGAGAAAAAAATCAGTTCAAACCGGTAAAGAACTTTTGCACCCCTGCTTCTTATCACTCTCCTGCTTTCAGAAACTGTTTCTAACTTCTATGGGATTCACATAATTTCCTATAATTTTTTGCAAAACTTGGTAGAATGCGCAGGTGCACACATTGCCAGCAATACACAAATAAGTAAGAATAACAATTAAAATTTGAACTATCTGTAATTAAACTATCCTTACTATGCAGTGTTAACATATTGAGCCTTTAAAGGTTAATTGAAAAACTTAAATGGGAGATGATCAGAGCTTAAAATGGTAATTATAATTGTTTTATTATATTATGGATACACCTAGAAATGTGTGAAAATTAATATTGTTTTAATAAAATAACTACTTGTGAAACTCCGACACTGTAAAAGAGATTGCCAACATTTAGGCAATCAGTTCTAAAAACAATAATTAAGCATTTCAACACTTTACAGACAGATATGGAAAAAGAAATTTCCAAACTCACCATAAAATTAAAATTTTGTAAAATTCTAAATATCAGTGAGTGTTTTAAAAGCCCCTCTGCGAGTCCCTTCGGGGGGTCCCGGCTAGCTGTGACACAGACAGCTGCGGGGGAACCCTCTCCCGATCTCCGAGGGGCAGGAGGGCGGCTCAGGCTCTCACCTTTGCGGGCGAGGCAGGAATACGACTGCGGTGGAAGAAAGGAGTGGACTTCGAATGGAGGTGTCAGTCCATGTTTATTAAGGCAGGGACCCTGAGCCCAGCATGACCTCGCTCCAAAGACCACGCTTTGGGCTATCAGGTATCTTATAAAGGGAAGAGGGAGCAAAGATAGGGAGCCAATGGGGAAACATGGGGCTATGGACATTGGGAAGATCGACTTCTGAGGAGACCAACAGTGGTAACCTATGGGAGGAATCCCGGTTCCTGAACCAATCACTCGATGCCCTTAACAGAAGTTTCTAGGGGAAGGGATGGGCTGCTGAGTGACAGACAGGACACCAGGGAGGGGTTGAGGAAGAAGGCAGGATGGGCAGAACCACTGAAATAGGGGAGAACTGAGATAAATCAAGGTACAGAACAATTATAAAAAGACATA
>WBNO01020609.1:0-27501 GCA_013400575.1 Peucedramus taeniatus
GCCAACTTTCATGAAAGATATATAGTCAACTTTAAATTGACAATTCTCCATATGAACAAATTGGTTAGATGTTATAAAATATTTCACACCACCCAGCTATTTCCCAAAGCATTTCTCAGAAATCTAATCCCATAGGTCCTCTCACTAAGATCAATGAGACTACTTCTAGACCTAAAGTGCAAAATTAAGATTTTGACACAATGCCCACATTGGGCATAATTAGTACCTCAGAGGGCATGCTGTGGAGAAAGTCGCAACTGCCAAGAGCTGACAGTGGGTCAAGGAAACAANGAGAATTTGAACACAAATTTTTACTATAGCATTTTAAAATGAGTGAATTATTTCATATGAAAAGGGCAGGAATGATTATCTCTAGTAAAGCATTATAGTTTCATTGCTAGTATGACAATGTAAGATGAAAAACCAGTGCATGACCACATAAAGCGGAGTATTAGATACTTTAATGCAGACACTTATCTTGCGTCTTAAAATGAGTTCAGGTAAAAAAGAGCAAAAGAATCCCTTGGTTAATTTGTTATCATAAAACACAGGTTACTGTTGCTAGTGTGTTTACATTTCATTTAGAATCTCTTTTAGAGTCTGGTTTGATCAAGCACCCTAATATTTCTGTGAATACTTTCCCTTAACTACTGTGACCCATTTCTAACTCTGCAGTAAACGTAAAAGTAAATGTAAAACACTGAATGACAAATAACGCACTCTTTTTTTCAGCAGACTATAGGACAATTTTTGGTTTTTTTCCCCTACTATTATGTATTTCAGTGAAGGTAGCTTATCATATTGATTTTTACCCAAAATTATTTCTCAAGTCCATCCATTCACCCATATATATATTGGCTAGTTAATTCACAGCCCATTGATCAAAATTAACTTCAGAACCTAGGAAAATTTAACCTGATGCTACATCAAATTAAACCTGGTTTTCTAAGTTAGAAAATCATCTTTATCCATGTGGATCGTGTCAGGACTTGCTTAACAGTCATGAAACCTGGTACTAAGCATATGCCTAAGTATCTTTCTGAAACAGCCCCTTAACCCCTGTTCTAAGAGGAAGGTTGCTTTAATGAACATGTGTGTCACATATGCCTAATTATAAGAAGCAGCATTGAAAGATTAAGAGATTTCATTACATAAATTCACACAGTAGCTGTTCAGTATTCAGCACAAGCTGAAGCAGAGTATGCACAGTAAATATGGACACTTGAAAGTCTGCTTGAAACTGTTAAGATCATTTAAAGTGATCCTTTGTGAATAGATACTTTAAGAAGTTTGATTTCTCCCTAGCTTTTCTTTTTTAACCATTCAAACTTGCAGGCCTGCAATGATTTTCTGATATAACCAGGCTGATCTCAAGATAGTAATTTATATCTTGATAGGCATTTAAACTCCACAGGATTAAGGGCTGGAAAAAAAAAAAATGCTTTTAATGCCCAGGGTTTCTGCTTGTTTTTCAGAAAATATTTAAGGGGGAGGATAATTCCTCATTCAAACCCATAAAAAACAGCCTTAACATGAACAATAGTAGGTTAATTGTAAATCTTCCCAGCTCAGAAGGATTTTAATAGTTCTATGTAAAAGGCAGTGCTCTCCTTGTGCCTTTTTCTATGCTCGTGTTTACAATGAGCATTTAACAAAGAAAATCTCATCAAATTCTCCTGCAGTCATTATACCTTGTTTCCTTAAATCATATTTTGCCATTTCAAATGATGTGAGAAGATATTTATGAGTTTAGGTTGAACTTCACTTGTATTTAAAAAAAAAACAAAGATGGATATGAAATTTTTCATATACAATGATGATGCTGAGATTTTTTTCATCTGTTTTCACCATAATATATTCTTACTGTATTTCTTACTCATTGTCATTAATGATAAACAAATTTTGAGAAAATAGTGAAACAGAAGGTGTTATTTTATACTGCTCATGTGTACTTGCTGAATCTACCTTAAAATTCAAATTGTGCAGACCTGTTTCTAATTCTGTAAGCTATCTGGATTCTACTGAAAATTTTAGTGTCTTCTTTCAAAAGTGATTTCTGAGGCTTCCAGTATTTCACATATATTTAGAATTTTCAATCTCCATAGAGACCCCTCTGATTATCTAAAACAACATGTCCTTTTGATGCTATAAAGGGCATAGAAAAGGGTACATAACTCAAATTCTTACATGGTCTCTGATGAAATTACAGCACTCTTACCTAATGACCGTTTTCTTGGTGATCCCCTTCTGAGTAAGCTTTGGTTCAATGAAAATAGTGCACACAGTGAGCTACTTATGAGAATACTCCCTGCTTCTAAAACATTGTGGTGAGCATGAAGGTACAGGAGTTTCTAGAATTGTGCATTCTGTTAGCTGCAAACAAGATCAGTCATCTGAATTTACTCTCATCTACCTCAAATGTTGCAACTCAAACGACTGCTACTATTTTCTCTGTCATACTTATGGTGTACCATCCAGCATCTCCATAAGGGATCTTTTATTAAGTATCTGATTGTTTTATTATAGGACCTGATCCATTTTATAACTAAATCTGAAAACAATGAATTGCTCTTAAAGATTAGAGTTTAAATCACTCTAATATTTGCCCCCCAGCATCCGACTGATCTTTGCTAAGATTCACTTGACACAGCATGTAAACTTCTCTACCAGATTGTCTAAGCGCTCTCAAATCTTAATTGATCCAATTTGCATGTCTCATCCTGGCAGAATTGTGCATCATTTCTATCCTCTTGTACTAAGTGATCACAATCTATTAACTTTGTATACAAAACAGATGCAAAGTTTCCAGCTCCCTTGCATGCATCCATATTAAAGCAAGTCTAATTCGACAAACAATCTGATCTTTTTGTATTTTTATAGGATTACTGTCTCATTGATAGGCCTTCTGTCACCAATTGTAATATTAAGAACTTTATACTCAAGTCATTCCCACTTTTGTTTTGCACCTTCTGTGTGGTCCATTAAAATGATCATTTCATTTAAGGAAGTCCCTTTTGGGAAGTTCTATACAGCTTGGTGTAAATCACCACAGCTCTGTGCACTGAAAGAAAGGTACAATTTCTATTAGTTGAGGATCCCATAGTTTTAAGGGAAAACAAATAATTAATTATATCACTATTCATTAGCCTCTGAGACTTGTACAGTAATAGATAGTGCCAATATTTTATATCTGTTAAAAGGAAAATTTTATTTTCAGTAAATATTTTTCAAATAGTAACTGCTTCTGCACATGAAAATCTCTTATTTATGTTATTTTGCTGTACATTTTCCCTTCAAAAATGCACAAGTTGTCATGTAAACACACCGGCTATTTACTAAAATTAGTAAATTGTTAAGTTGTTCACAAATAGATGAAAGTTATCTTGTGAAAATAGCACAAATAAGAGCTTCTGCAAAGAGAAGCCACAATTAGATTAGTCAAATTAATGAAGGATGTACACACTTCAAATCACTAAAATCAAACTTTCTGAAGTGAACAGAAAGTTCTACTTCCTAATCTCACTAGTGGTTCATTGATAGAATTTATATTCTCTGCCTGTCTCTAGTTTATATACATGTCCACGGGTCACTGTGTTTCTTCAGCCGCACTCTTTCCACATATTCCTACCTGTTGAATCCATTGTCCAATAGTACCCCTGCTCTTCTGGGAGTTTGTGGCTGGCTTATTGTTATTCTACATACATCCTTTTCATCACTTCTTCCCCTTTTCTTCTCTCCATTAATCTCCATTTATATTTGCCCAATAAAATTTATGAGAAGGCGAAGATATTGTTCAGGGATTTTTAAAATTTGTTTTCAGTGAAGAATACACGAGAAACTCTAAAGCATGTTGTTCACAGAAGTCATCAGTCACTGGTGGTCAGTGTTCATGACAGCTCAAGATAAGGAATACCCTTCAGTTTGCTCTGCAGCTACTTTTAAAACTTCTGTAAGACTGGAAGGTAAAACCAGTGCCTATATAAGAGAGCAAAGGAACTAGAATACACTATTAAATTCTGTAGTATTTTTTTTCAAAGGTAAAGTATGCCAGTTCACTTAAAAACCATGCTTTTGTGTCCATATACACACAAAAATAGTGGTACAAGTGGAAGGATAGTAGTTGTTCAACAGCAAATCTAGTAAATTTAATGTTAACTGGTAAAAAACCAAATTAATTACCCAACTAAGCCAATTTAATAATTAAAAAATGCATTAGGACAGTAAACAGACCTTCTATTATATGCAGCATGATAAAAAGTAGTAGTATAAAACCAGCAATTCCTTTCTTTGTCTTGCACTTCAGACTCCGTGGACAGGTCATATGCAAGCTGTTCATACTGCAGTCTTGGCTGAGACTTTCCCCTGGTTACAAAAGCAATTAAAACCCCTGAGATCTTCAGATTCTGCTCTCATTTTAAAAATGTAGGGCCCCATAACTTACAGTAGGATTTTGCAGGTGTAAGTCAGTGGAACATAACAAACAAGTCTGTGGATGACACTCAGTTTGCTGTCTCTCAGCTGTGTTAGCTCAGCAGGACTAATGGCAATAATAAGTGGGAAAAAAATATCACTGGAACAGGCAGGTGTGACTCATATAGAATTGATCTACTGAGTAACACAGTATAATTTTATGCAGTCACTTTTAAGAGCAAATTTTCTGCTAGTCTGTAAACCATCAGACACATATTAAACCATCATATTGTTTGTATGAGTTTCCAAGCCAAAGTGAAGACTCTGGGCCCTGAGCAGACTCTCCCATGTGGCAACCTACTGCTTTTTCTGACACTTCACCCTGAAGGTATTTAATTAACAGTATTAAATGCTTTTGTTGAGCCCAAACTTACAGGAAAACATCAGGGAGGGTCTGTTGATTACTGAGACATACAAGTTCAGGAATATATAAGGAATAACTCTTACCTTGCAGTGCAAGACATAATTTATGAAGTGATATTATCCTCTGCAAATATTAAATAGTACCTTAATGTTTAGGAAAATCTACCTTATTTTATTACACTAGTTCTGTTGCATACCAAAGATGCACTTTGATTTTGAGCGTGCACTGAATGTACTGCTCATCCTCAGTTGTATCCACATTTTCACCAGATTCAAGTTACTATGGAAGAAAAAGTATCTGGTTTCACTCCATGACTTTCTACAATGGCACACATATCATTTCTGCTGAAGTCTCTTGTCAGTAAAGGTTATTTACAGGTACAGGAATGTTTGATTCCAGGAAAATTCGTGATATTGCAGATCATTTTGTTCACTCTAATAAGCTTAAATCTTATAACCTTGAAGGTGAATCTGCAGATTGTCTCCCCTTTATCATGCTAATTATTTTACAAAGTAATTTTCCAAAGAATATAAACTGAGACAAAAATTGTTAACACATCCTGCTAAAGCCTCAAAGTGTGTTCCAAAATGATATTTGCATTTTAAGTGTAATATAAAGCATGTATCAAATGATCAGAACTGGAAGGTGGGTCACTGTCTAAAACACATATACCATAATTTCAGAAGAAAAGGTAAATATCTTATCTTTTTGATATGGTATACAGATACAGACTCATATCTTTAAATCAGAAGGATCTTTCATCAGGGTGGACATCTTAATCTTTCCATCTTCCTCACAGTCTCATTTTCCGCTTGGCAGGTAATTTGGAAGCCTGACAAAGCACCTGGGCCCTCAGTCTGTATCATCCCACACATAAAGCAGTCGTTGACTTCACTTTGTGCTACTAGAAGTAAAATTGCCAAAAAAACAAAAATCCAGAAAGATGATTTTGTCATCAGACTAGCAGAATGGACCATCATTGTCTACCCATCTCTGCTTACTAACATAAGAGATGAATGGAAATTGTTGAATGTGATACTGTGGCCTAGTTAGTATGGAACAGCATCTAATTTTGACAGGACATTGAAATTAATCTGCATGAAAAAATTCTCATGCAGACTGCAAACAGATGGGAGGAAATATAGTTACATGAAATGATCAATGTCAAAATACCAGTCTAGAAGGAAAGGTGTCTACTAAAGTTCTGAAAACCATGGATGTCATCATTTCATCCCTTTAGCACCCAAGAAAAAAATTGCTTTGTAAGGTGCGAGCTGCCTTCTTAAATGGTAGACCAGAGAACTCATCATTTTGATTTTTGGCTCTTAATTTGGAAACAGTCTGGACATGGTCCAGTTACTTCCCTGACAGCTGCACATATTTGCATCCTTCCATCCGTCTGCTGAGAGCTCAGACTTGCTCGGACTCCTCCAGATCTTCATGTTGTTTTTTACTTATCCATGCTTTATCTTGACCCAGTAATTCTTGGAACGTCTATGTATAGAATGCTATTCTGTATTGTCCTGTGCTGTTTGGCACTCTACTGCTCATGTTTTAGGTTTCTTTGAACAAATTCCAAATTCTCTAGCCCTCTCCAGTAATGTTCTATAAGAAATATTTGCATCTTTCATTTTCTATTCATTGCTTTCTTAGTCTCATTAAAGAAGCATAAAAACTTGTTCCACTAGGTTTTGTCTTGATGATATTTGCTTTTGATGTCTTGTATCACAGATTACCTTGCTGCACATGGCATTTTCCTCTTTTGATTAAAAATGAACTTTACTTACCTTTTTGTCTCTTTTAAATACATCTGCTAGTTAACAGACCTACTCCCCTGTATATTTCTAAAACCTGGATGTTGCTGGATCTCTGGCTGCCTGCCCTCCTCTTCCATCTGTGCTAACATAACCAAGTCAGGCCATCTTTCTAGAACTCATGGGGTGGATTTATGTGACCTAAACCAATGTGACCTAAACCAATACAGATGCATATAGCTTCTTTAGCAAAGAGCACAGGGAACCAAGACCCACACTTGAGGTGATTCTCACCTCAATCCCTGACATCATTCAAAAGACCATCTCTGTCCATGTGGATGACAACAAGGTGATCAGAAGTAGTCAGTGTGGATTCACTAATGGTAAGTCACACTGGACTAATCTGATTGCCTTCTGCAATGGAACTACCTGGAGGGATGGGGGCAGTAGATGTTGTCTGCTTTGACTTCAGCAAGGCTTTCAGCACTGTCTCTCTCCACATCTTCATAGGCAAATTCAGGAAGTGTGGGTTGAATGAGTGCACAGTGAGGATGATTGAGCCGGAGGTTTGCGTTCAGTGGCATAGGGTGTAGTTGGAGGCCTGTCACTAGTGTTGTCTCCCAAGGCTCAAAACTATGCCCAGTATTTAATTTATTCATCAATGGCTTGGATGAAGGGGCAGATGTCTCCTCCGAAAGTTCCCTGACGACACAAAGCTGGCAGGATTGCCCAATATCCCAGAAGGTTGGGCAGCCCTTCGCAAGGACCTCAACACGTTGGAGAGAGGAGCAGAGTAGAACTGTCTGAAATTCAACAAAGGCAAGTGTAGGGTCCATCCCCTGGGGAATAATAACCCCATGGACCAGGACAGACTGGGGTTGACAGGCTGGAAGGCAACTCTTTGGAGAATGACCTGGTGGTCCTGGTAGACAACAATTTCCATCAACCAGTGGGATCCTGGGGTGCATTAGGAAAAGCATTGCCAGCAGGTCAAGGAAGGTGATCCTGCCCCTCTATTTAGCCCAGGTGAGGCCACAGCTGGAGTTCTGTGTCCGGTTCTGGACTCCTCAGTACAAGAGAGAGCTCCTGGAACAGGTCAAAGAGAAAGCAACAAAGATGCCTAGGGGACTGGAGCTTCTTTCTTACAAGGGCAGGCTAAGGGAGCTGGGCCTGTTCAGTCTCAAGAAGAGACGACTGTAAGGGATCCTCACCAATGTCTATAAGATTCTGAAGAGAGGTGCCAAGAAAATGGAGCCAGACTCTTCAACAAGCAATAGAACAAGAGGCAAGAGGCTGAGGCTGATACACAGAAAGGTCCACCTGAACACAAGGAAGAATGTTTTTATTATTTATTTTATTGTGCACATACTGGAACGGGCTACCCACAGAAGTTTTGGAGTCTCCCTCACTGAAAATATTCAAGAACTGTCTGGACACAATCCTATGACGTGCTCTGGTTGAGCAGAGAGGTTGGACCAGACAACCCACTTCTAACCTAACCCATTCTGTGATTAGACTGTTATACCTTAAACTAAATTTATTTTCTCATTGATTGCTTTGGTATGTTGTTTTCAGTTTTACATCAGGCTCCAGAGTGATAAAAACAAAGCAAAATCCTTTTCTGTCTCACACTTACTCTTTGGCATACTTTTTCTTCTCTTCAACTTTTTCCATCTCTGTTTTCCCAAACTAAAGCCAATATAGACTAGATTTTTTACATTTTCTTAGAATCTTAAGATAAACCTAAATTAAATAAATGTGTCAGTATAAGCAGGAATTATTCCTCAGTGTGAAGTCTCTCCATTGCTTCCTAGACATATATACCCATTTGTGTATATGCTTCATGACTGCTATCATTCTAATTCCTGTATGTTTGCTCCATAAAACCTTGTTTGGCATGGCTTTACTTGGTTTATCAGTCAAACAAATTGAAATGTTTCAAACAACTATTATTTCCTTTGCTTTGGGACCGATACTCACTCAGAAGTACGCTTGATTCAGCATAAAGAAAAAAAAAAACAGAAAAGCAATAAGGCTTTAAGACTCTCAGCATGGTAGTGGACATGAATTTGCAGAGAAAGAAACAAACATGAATAGTGCAATTTGAATCTTACAATGAGAAAGGAAGTAACAGTTTCACTTGGCTTATTTCCTGTTTAGATGTAGCAACAATAGCGTGCTTTTGTTCACAGCTTTTCGCTGTCAAAAAGATATTCAAAAAAAGGAGGGGATGAATGAAAGAGCAGTATGGATGAACACAAAGACTACAGTGTTGACTCAAAAGGAAAACCTTTTAAAAGTATTGCTTGGCTAAGCAACAGCTAAGTAGTAAAGGGTGAAAGATGGTGGGAAGGATAACAGTCTACATCTGCATGAAGATTATGAACATCCAGGAGCAAGTGGAATTATTTAAACAGTTTTTAATATATAGACTATGTAGAATTACAGCCCTGCCAGTTAAAAAAGAAACATAAAAATATGCCAAGCACTTTTCCAAATGCCTGCTCTGCCCATGTAATGTGTATGGATTGTGTAAGAAAGACAAGTTAAGTATTTTGCTAATTTATGGCATTACGTTTATACCATGATTATGAAAACTTAAGAAATGACCATCTGCTTTTCCCAGCTGTGTTTGGAAACTTTTCATTGTTACAGGATAACAGCTAAAATTCACCTAATACAGCACCTGCCTACCTTGTAAGGAAAATGAATTGCCTGATTGCCTAGTCAGCAGGGTTACAATTTGGTGCCTCAGTATGAAGTGTTTAAGCAGCTTATCATCCTTACACATGTACCATCTAACTACCAGATTTTCCATATTTTGGAAGCATTTCAAATGAAAAGTAACTTTTTGGGTTCAATTCTTCTCACACATACTCCGCATCAACAGAATTGCATGTCTCGTTAATCCTTAAGGTAATTTCTCATGATTTACAGAAATAGGAAAACTAAATGAAACAGTATTACTCTGGCAATGTTTTGTGGAATTCATGCAGCAAAATCTCCTTACATCACCCAGAAAATAACATTAAATTTCTTTCTTCCCACTCAGAGAGGACCTAAGAATTTTCTGTGTTGTAGGTAGAATATTATGTCAGTGTCCTTAGTTGTTCTTAGCATACACCTTTTCACTCACACGAAATGCCACAATGCACCCCTTAGGTGCTTTAGGAATATTAGAGTACTATATGAAAGGAAGCCACTATTTCTTCACTCTCAAAATGTGGAATATGTTCATATATGTTGCAAATCAATCCTCAGTATTCCTCTTTCACAAACCAACAGAATAAAATATCAGTTAAAAATTCAATTTTGAAACAACCAGATATTTGTATTGCAACATTAATATTCTCAAATGGTCCTAGGGTGACAAAAACTGATCTGAAGATTCTGGACTAAATCTTCAGCTACTCTATAAACAGCATAACTTAATAATAAAAACTTATTTAAAAAAATTGCCTTCTCCTTGAATGTTTAGAATTATCTTCTTCTCCCAGGTAAAACTCTGAAAAAGACAACTTGAGACCAAGTCAGTAAGGCACACTTTATGTTTCCTGGTACATGAGTAATGGTGCCTGAACTTCTGTATGCAAAAGAGTTATATCTGTCTTGGTATTCCTATTTATCTGGAAGAAAAAATAAGGCTTATTCTTTGCTATGTTTATGACTTGTAGTGTGCTACTACCATACAATGTGCCTTGCACCTACATAAATAACAATATTACTTTTGCAACAGCGCAGGCTGTAACATCACCAAATATTTTTACATTGAAAGAACTGTTAATGGTAGTATTTTTTTTTTCAAGAACATCTGCAAGACATAATCTGAAATATATTCTTCAATTTTATGGACCTATTTACTGATTTTGGTAATTAGTGTTGCCAATGAGCTTCTTCATTGGCTAAGTTACACTTGCCTGGAAAGGTTAAGAGGGTTCCCATTTATACATTGAGTTCAAGTGAATTATAGTTAGGTGTTCACAACATTTATTTATATCAAATAAACGACCCCCATCCCTATTTTTAACTGGCTAATCCTCCTTCTTATAACCTTGAAGTTATGAAAGATTAAGCATTATGACATCCTCAAACTTCTGCTCTTGTTATAGGCATGGTACATACCACGACCGTGGTTTGGACAGTTGGGGCAGAATTAGAGTTCTCCTAGAGCACACACTCCACTGCCTTTTCTAAGAGCTACTTGTCTCTAATTTACATGACAGTAAGTATCTCTTCCAGTGCAAAAGTGACAAAGATGCTGGTAGCAGAAGGTAGCTAATAGTTATTCCAAAAGAAGTGAGCAATTCAATGTATTAACATCTTTCTTCTCTCAGCAGCTGTACCATTAGCACTTTGCTCAGCTATCTCTTCCAAAAAAATGCATAGTGCTGAGAGAATAAGATAATACTGAAGAGATTTCCAGTACTTAACATCAGTGTATGTAAAAGCAGCTTATTGCATGCAAAGGAACCATCCCCTGATTTTTTTCAGGATCTTTAAATATGTTGTGCAGGTCCTCCTTTAAGTGGTTAAAATTAGCTCTGAAACATTGACATATGCACACAGGTGCTATTTCCTTGAGTGATTATTGGGGAAAAATAAGGGGGAAAAGGAAATTAGGAAATGCAGCATAACATTTAAAAACAAATGTGAAGCAAAGAAGACATTCAGCAATAGAGTTATGACAAGGCAGCAACAGTCCTGGCAGCACTTTTAGACAGTGACACATGGAAAATACTTAATATGTGAAATGAATGCCCAATGAGTCTGTAGACAGACACTTATGGCTAACAGAAGATGTATAAGTGAAAAAAAGCAACATGAAAAAGGTAGTGTGACAGCAGGCTACAAGATGTAAAACTATAAAGCATATGCAGTTTGATATTTTGAAAGCAATTGGAAAACATCCTTTATCTTCACTGGTCTGAAAGAAGATGCAGCCTTGTACTAACATAGATATTAAATAGGTCTGCACTTAGAAGTTTCAAAAACTTGTCATCTATAAACACTGGGAAGTAAAAGCAAGAAAGAGCTCTCTATAAAATGTTGCATGAGTCTCATATTAAGAGAAAGAAATATTCTATCTTTCATAGAAAACAGCACTGGTGACCCACTCTTAAACTATTTTCAGATCTTAATTAACACTATAGTTCTCTGAATTCTGTCATTGCTTCTTAGTCTGCTATTAGTTCTTGCCTTATAAGACCACTGCCTCAGAGCAGGGGTTGTGTTTGCTTGCATTTTACATAGGAAAATAATTAATTAATGGACTTCCTTAGTCTTAGAACAATGCAAATACTCAAAGTTCCTGATAGCCATAGCTTTTACAGTGCTGTATTTCTAATGCCATTAACACAGCACTGTGAGACAAGAGGACGGACATAAAACTGGATGCTAGATGACAGCCAATAACAAGAACTAAGGAACCAAGTACAATCTCTGAAGATGAAAAGGAGAAGGAACGTCAGCTGAAGCAGCATCAGCTTGACTGACATCAGAGCTTTAAATCTCATGCTCTCCTGAAAATAAGGCATTTCTGATGACCAGCCAAGCATACAGGAACCTCTCATCTACATATAATTGCAAAATTAGCTTTTAATGTTGCTTTTCTATTTCGTCGGACACTCATAAAATTTAGTTTTAAATAATGCCCAAATGGCATCCAGAGCAGAGCGCTGCAGGTAGAGCCTCTCATTTTGCTGAAATACAGAAATGGCATTACAGGATTACATAAATAGCATGGCTGGGCCATTGAACGAAAAATTGCCATGAGGGCTGCCTAATTTACTGATGTTGTCATCACCTTCACTAACCTTCCTCTTCTGTAATGGCACATGTTAAGGATCAATGTTCTATATTATAGAAAGAGATCAAAAAGCTACATGTTCTGGTTCAGTATCCAAGCATAAGTCTCTCAACTCTATTATCACTTTTAATAATGAAATTATATACAAATTGTCTTTTAGTGCTTGGGCTTGTGAAATTGTCATCACTATAAGTCCCTGGCACAAAAACTTCTCTGGTATCCATTCAGCTATGAGAGAAGAGGACTTCCAGGAAAGAGGGAAGGAGGAGATTCACTGTAGCTGTCCAGGCTGATGACATCAACCAGGGAAAGGCAGCAGATTTTAGTTTATCCTTTTGGATAATTCTGCCTTAATCTCACCATTCTCCCTAGAGACACTTTAGCCGTGCATGCTAAGGAGGGAACATTTGGATTGTCAGTCATCTCTCAGTTATTCAGGGTAATCCACATAAATTATAGAATAATAATAAAAATAATGAAATGTAGAATAACACAAAGCCCACAGTAACTATCCAGTATAGAAAAGTGTGTGATACTGGGACTGAACAGAACAAGTTGAGATGGTAAAGTCGTACCTGTGCAGTACCACTGAAGCATTACTTCCCCAAGACCTATTCAATACATAAAGCAAGTAAGCAGGACTTAATTATTTTGGCTGTTCATTTGTTCCATTTGCAGCACTTGTGGTAGGAAAATACTTGACAGGAATGGCATGTCCCATTTTACTTAAAAGGTCAACTGTTATCAATTTTCATAGCACAGAAAAGCAAAGAGTTCCTGAGAAGGATAAATATCAAAAATACAGCAGATTTTCTTTTTCCCTTTCATAAATGGCCTTCTGGGAGTATATAAAACAACAGTGCTTCAAAGATTACGATAAAAGTAAAGATAACACAAATAGAAAGGGAGGAAAAAAAATATAACAATGGGGAAGTTGCTTTCTAAGTTATTACGCTGTCTGTTTTCCACACAGAGGCCACAAAGACGGATGAAAAATAGTTGGTCTGAATTTGGTGTGTTTGAATGTTTTTTTCCAAAACTACTTGGAGTGGAAAATGAACAAAAATCTGCAGAGCTGTGGGTACTCTCAGCCAAGAGCTTACTTGCAGAGCAGACATAAACATTTACCTTCCACAGGATGCTTGGAGGGGAAAAAAACACAGACTGAAGCTGAGCAGAGAGCCCTAGTCCCTGTAGGTGCCTCTAGAAGCAGCAGGAGGGTCAGATCCCTCCAGGGAATTGCACCTGACTAACCTCCTTCTTCACTGAGTGCAAGTGAGACAGCCCAGTCCTTTTTTGCCTATATTTAGCCTTTATAATATCACCCCATGTCCTCTCCATTTCCCAAAATGCCAGTAATATTCCCACAGTTCAGTCTGAGTTTGACTGAGTGGCCAGCACTTCTACAGTGCTCACTGCCTTAAAGTATTTTAGCAAAGACACTTATTATCCAACTCAGTCAAAATTCGTCAGCCTCATCTGAAATTGTCAGGCTATGATTCTATGAAAAGAGCCCTGCTGCTGACTGCATCTGTATGGCCTGAGACAAGGTCACACACAGATAAATATAGTATGTGAGTAATTCTGTCACCTTATTGATATATTCACCAACACCTTTGAAAAACAAAGCATTAACCCAAAACCTCAGTATCCTCCCCTATCCAGCCTCCTTCCCACCAAAATGAGAAGACTGGAAAAATACTACCCACTCTCTATGCTAATAATAACATAAACTTGTTATGTGGCTGCTTTAAAAACCCTTTCCCCACCCTGCCTGTAAGTCCTCTTAAAAATTGTAAAACCTGCAAATTCCCTTAATTTACCTAATTTTATGGGAAAAGCTTAAGTTCACTTCATTTTTTTCACATTCCCCTCATTCTGTACTACTCCAGAAAATAATAATGCAAATATTAGCTTTTATGCACTTTTGTCCATGTTTGAAAATTTAATCCAACAGGTTTATTTATCTTAAAAGAATCAGAAAAGGCAGATAAAATTGTGTTGGAAGGCAATGATTGTGAGATCTAGGAAACTATATGGTCTTATTTCACTCATTTAACCTTTTTTCTTGATTTTACAATCTAGAAAATGCAGGTTAGGACTTACACTTTACTTTCTCTTACATTATAAATAAAAAAACAACATTCAGGGCATCTTACGAGTTCAAAGTGTCGCTTTTGAGAATTACCAGTGAGCCTTTCAAAGTTACATACTAATTTCTTGGGTTTGTGCTCAATCAAAAGGCTCTGTTTTTTATTTTCAGTCTTTCATTTGTTGGTGAGATCTCAAGGGAAGAGTTCAACTCAGCAGAAAGCTTGAAACTGGCCTGTAACTATACCTAAATTTAGAGCCACTGGAAAAGGAGAGTTGGTTTGGATCCAGTGAAGAAAACAGTGAAGCCACTTATCAACTAGCATCTCACATGCAGTTCAAAGACCTGTTTTGCTTCTTCAGGTTTGTTTGGGTTTTCTTTAACATTTTAATAAGAAAAATGAAATTATTACTGGCAGAGATTTTGTGTCATTATAATGCTTTTGATGAGACTGACACTCTTGCAGCAGAAGACACTAAAATAAATAATTAAAAAACCCCAACCCACCAGAACAAAAAAAAAAAAAAAAAAAAAAATTCTGGATGTCTGATAGTTATATAACAAAACTAAAAAAGAAACAACAAAATGTTCAAGTTCTATTTTTACTGCACCCCTTTTTACCAATGTGTACCCATGGAAATTTCAATTACAAGACCGTATACAACTTTTCAAATATTCAAGAAAATAGCATACACTTTTTCCTTATTTTAGCTGTTTATGTTTCAAATAATTTCAAACTGCTCTATACTAGTTTGGTGGTTTTTTGCCCAAATAGATTCCATTACTATCATTTACAAGGAAAATACGGAGTAAGGCATTTCACAAAAACATATTACCAAGCAATAGTAAACATTTTCCAGAAAACAGAAGCCAGCTATGCTTCTAGCTCAATAAGCATCACAGTTAACTGCTTCACCTCCTACATAGCATGTCTGGAAGAGAATAGTTCCTATCCAAACAATTTAATGCATTAAACAGTTAAATGCTTCAGCCCTTCAAGTGAACATAACATATGCTGTGCTGACTGACAGAAAAGAATTGTATATGGTTCAGTCCACAATCTGATTGCATGCTAAGCACCTCCCAAGAAGTGCTCAGAATTACATCCAAGATGATTAAAATTCATTATCATAGAGAGGAAGGACCTATATTTTAAAAGAAGAGAATAAAAAAAGGCATCAAACTTCTGTCACCTCTGACTCCTATTAGAGTGAGGTTACTGGAAGTCCTCCAGAGGTTTCTCCAGAGTCACATGAGAAACAGGCCCTGCTGTCTTAATAATATAAAAAAAAAAAAAAAAACGCATTTAGGAAAAAGAAAAAAGGATGTCCAGAAGGAAGGCTGCAGTATACCTCAGATATAGATGTGAAGCATTGTTAAACAAATATGAAAACACTGAAAAACTAAGGGAAGGACTTTTACTGAGGTGAATAGGAATCCTATTACATTATTTACAAGGAATAGGATTTTACCCTGCATGATCATGTAATTAAAGTGTCAGCATGCAGACACCCAGGAGGACAGAGCTAGTGCTGAACACGGAATTAACATTGGTATTTCACAACTCTTGAATGATTTGCCATGTAACCCTAACATCCCCCAAATGCTTCTTTCCAACCAGAATTGCCTAAGGCTTTGTAAAATTGAATAGTGGCAGGGAGAGAGTATTCCCCATTACAGCTCCATTTGCTTGAGTGTTTCTGAAGCCTTTTTATCTCACAGCCCTTAAAAGCTGGAAGAAAGTCCCTCCTTCCTGGATGTGCAGTTAGATTGGCAGTCTGCAAAGCATCCTGAATGTAAGGCAGCACAGGACTGGCCTCCCCAGAAGCAGAGCACTCTGCAGAATCTGGTTGCTGCTTCCACTTCATTTGATGAGAAAAATGAGTTATGAGAGCTTTTTGCTTGCTGCAGCTTCCTCACCAAGAGGAAAAAGAGGAAAAAGAAAGAATCCATCCTTCCTATTCAAATCTCAGTCTTCTCTGTCCCTACCTGCCTGCAAAGGATTTGAAACAAGAGCAACAATGTTTTTAAGAGGAGAAGAGGGGGAGGAAGGTGACTGCTGCTCACTTCATAGTGGTGCTACACATAATATGTTAAGACACAGAAATAAATTCACTTCTTCACCTTTTTGCTCCCCTGTGTGAGAACGTGGCTTCGGTCATGATTGCACCTCAGGAGCCACACAGTGAAAAGCCTGTACAGTGAAAAGGTTAGGAACTGGGCACATCTTATCTTACAAGATGCTCAGCTAGGACTGTGTTTCCAGGAAGATGGGCTTCTTTTTGTAAGTGAAGATTTTTATCTGCTTTTCCTACAAAATGGATTGCTGGTACAAATTCCTGAGCCAACAATTCATACTGCTGATACAAAAGCAGGCTGGGCACAGAATGTTTCAGGAAAAAAAAAAAAAAAAAAAAGTTGTGCTTTGGAAGATATCTGCTTGTGAATGCTAGGACTCTTGCAAAGGACAGGAAAGAGCAGACTGTGAAGCTAAAAATAACCACATGCATGCAAATATCATGTACTACAGCACTACCACAGCATTTTTGGCCATAACATAGGAATCGACTGAATATGAGAATTACTACAGATAAAAACTAGTCTTCACTCGAGTATTTCAAGATGCTTCTTTTCCAGGAGAGAAATTCAAATTTGCAAGCCACACTTCTTTTTTTATCAGTAGGAAAGAATGCCAAATAGGCCATTTCCAGAGCCACAAGAGAAACTCCAACCTGGGGACAAATTTGCCTAAAACACAAACCCACACAGGCAACCAGCAGCTGTGTGCATCAGAATGGATACTGCTTGATAATTAAAAACTTTACCAAAACTTTCAAGACCACTGTAATGACACTGCAAGATGACATTTCTGATTCTAGCCCACCTTTCTTAAGGGTTCAATTATGCAAAGCCAGTCCCAATTCAGAAAAGCACCTAAACACAAGGATACCTGCAATCATGAAAGCAGTTCCCTATTTAACTTGATTATTCAGTTGGCATGATTAAATTCTAAGTGCTTAACTGCATTAACACAAACATCAAGGTTTTGTCTCAATAGGATGAATTAAGTAAGCTGAAATTCATTGCACTGGTATATTTGAAGCAGTGGATTTCAGATTACTTCATCTCTTTTTCTGTAAGCGTGCTGTTGTGCCAAAAGCTGTCACTCCCTTGTTTTCTATGCATTTGCTGTATTTTAATGAGAAACTCTATTTATTGATTCTGATATTACCGAGAAAATGGGTTTTCCTTTCAATAAGATGATTACACATAAATGTTACAGAGAAACACAAGAGGGGGTTTTGTTTTGTGGGCTTTTTTTTCCCCTGCATAATTGCTGAAGGCAGCGTATTACCCACTAGCACAAGGCAGTAAATGAGCTAAGTCCCGGATTCACAGCTGTGCTCAGTGTGCTCCATGTGCAGCGATGGGCGCTCAGAAAGAACCATTTGGGATGCCCTGATGTAAAAGGGCTGGCTCTCTACTGGACCCATGCCCATCACAGGCGAGGTAAAGCCACAAGGCTGTGCTGTGCACAGAGGGCAGCTTGGCCCCCAAGGTGCCAATCTGCCAGCCAGGCAATGTCAAAGAAAAACAGTAATGCAGACATGCCCTCCTTTTCACTCATCACACCCACAGACGTCTGATTCTTTCTCTCTTGCTTCCAGTAGTGCTGAATTTTATGGAGCAAACAACATAATACAGGACTTCTTTTCTGGGACTAGCTGTTAATTCTTAAAAAAAATACTCATCATTATGTTCCTCTGTTTGAAAATCTAGTATAAGTAAAAAATATTTTCTTTCTATCAGTGGTGGAGAAACACTTTCATTACTGTACTGTTAAACAAGCAGTGCTAATATGTAGAGCTCTTAAAGAAAATTGCAACAGGAACCTTGCGTTCTTACAAGAATGCAATGTGTTGCTTTTCTGGGCTAACAGAATTATGATTTTTAGATTGCATCATATAAACACATCAAAAAGCAAGCATCTGCACCCTCCAAAGTTTATTTAAATCCCCTACCTTTCCTACATAGAGTGGGTCTGTACCCATGTATTCTTCCAGCACAAAGAACTGATTCCACACCCAGCTGCGTTTGGTTCTCGTCCTCCCTGATTGAAAATAGGGCTTTGACCTGGACCTTGTGAGCTCTGCTTGATTCATCCCAGAAAGACACAGGAAAAGAGCTAGTATCTGAAGAAAATGGCAAAACTCCACTGTGCCCAGCTTCATCTTTTTTTTTTTTTTTTTCTCCTCGGTGAAAGAAAAAACCTTGACCAAAGCAGGCACAATTCCAGTTGTCTCAGTAGCTCTAGCCTCCGGCAGGGTGTCAGCTGGGAGTCCAGAGATAATAATCTGCAGAGTGGCCGATTGGAAGATGTCACCACTGCTGAATAGCCTTCACCAAAGAAATGGTGCAATGGGTACCTATCCAGGAAAAAGACAGGAACTGTTGTCAGAATTTTAATTTTTTTTTACAGAATGCAAATTCCTTGCAGCTTTCACATCATGCATCAAAACTGTTTATTCATTACTTTTCTCCTCATCAACACCAATGAGTTTACATAAATCTCTCAGAGTTTATAGCAAACTTCTTGGATGGCATTACTACTGCTCATAAAACTGTATTTATAACCATAAAGTTTTCTCCTAAGTGTTCTCTTAATATACTGTTTTTTTCCAGTATAAATGCTAAAATTGTTCCTCTTTAAAATAATCAAAGTAGGTATTTAGTCGTTTGGTTTGATATTTTCTCTTCTGTCTGCTATGGTCTTCTTTACTTGCCACTACTATGATATGATTACAAACCAGAGGCATCAAGTTGTAATAATGGCAGGGATATATCCTAGCTTCACTCTTTCCCATATAACTCAAAAGTAAAATGAAGGAGCATAAGATGAATCAGAACAATTTAATTGATTCTTAGTCACAGTACACCAGATGCTATGATTTGTTCTGATCTGAACCTGACCCCGTAAAAAGCCCTGAGTCTCCCCACTCAATTTCACTACATTCCTAAAGCAAATGTCAGGCACTGTAAGAAACATGTTAGACTACTTTATATATTTATACAGAAATATGCCCAGAAAGACCAGAAGATAATGTCATTTTGTATTTTCAATGAAATCTTGATGTAATAACAAATGATTTTTCAGCACTAACAAATGTAAATCAGTTTTTATTTAAAATTTTATTCATTTAATTACTCATAGGACTTACTAATGTTTTTTAAATACTTAATTCAATACATAAACATACTTCAATACTTCAATACCTAAACAAGATTCTTTTCTGCCTTTTATACTTAAACAAGACTCTTTTCTGCCTTTTATGACTGTGAGCCTTCTCTGCCCATGTGAAAATGTATACTTAGTATAATGTTTTTAAAAGTATAAATTCTGTCTGTCAGAACCAAACATAGCTTTGCCTTTTGGAAGAATCACCAGATAAGCAAAGCTGTCTCTTAAATAGACATCCTCCTTGTCCAAGTGAGCAATAAGGGAGACAAGAAGCATTTACGAAGTGCCAAACATGAAGTGGAAATAAGGATGAAATTAAAATAGATAACAGCATTAATTTGGAGTGAACTGCTGCTACTTAGGAAGCCATGGAAGAAAGAAGACTTCATCCTTTATACTTTTAATTAATCTAAAAAGGCTAGACATTAAATCACATACACATTAAACACTCTGGACTGATTATCATAGTCCTACCCATTACTACTAAAACTGAGTGAAATGTGATATCCACTATCTGTTTTCAGTATGTCAGGCTCTTTCAGCTGCAGAACGCCTATGCATCGTGCTGCCAAAGGTACCTAGAGGGCAGAAACATGAAACAAATAAAAAGCTCTTCTGATTACAGACTGTATTTAAAGCCTTTTTATTGTAATCCCTTCTGTGGTACTGCCCTGCACCAGAAAGGCTTTGCTTAGAGGCTGGTGGGATAAACCACAAACCCACTGAGCATGTTTGCTAAGCAGCAGCAATTTGAAAGCTTCCAAATCCAGTGTCTCCCTACAGGCAAAATGAAGAGAATAGGCAAGCCTTACCTAAAGACCCTAATTTTGAAAACATGATGATACAGTTATAAAAGACATCATTCCAACATGGACAAAAATTCTAGTCACAGCAGGATTAACAAGCAGGTGTCATCCTCGTTAGAAGAGCCTAGTTTGAAATGATTAATCCCAACTTGTCATAACTCAGTTTTGATCTGGCCCTTTGGGTAAATCATGACCATATGACAGTAATTACTGAGAGGGCTGCCAATGAGTGTTAAGGAAGTAGCTGTGCTTTCCCTGTGATATGTTCACTTCCTACTGCTCTGTTCAACTACGGTAAGTGTTGTTTGTAGTAGAGGCTGTTTATGCATCCTTGATTTCCCCTCTCTGTGTCTAAGTTACATCATGTTAAAGACATCTGATATTGATAAACTGTCAGTTTATTTCAAAGAGGCAGCAGATTGTTATTTAACAGAGATAAAAATACAAAATGGATTTTCTTAAGAAATGTCAGTAAAACATTTACAATATGTTAGAGTTTTTTCACTAAGCAGTTTGAAATGTCTTGTTCTTGCTCAGAACAGACATTTCAAACCTAGAATTGCTCTAACCTTTATCTTGAACAGTGTTCTCTTATATCCTTTCTTTTACACCTGCAGGAAAGTATGAAAGCCACCATATGGAGTGCCATGGTCCCCAGCCACACGCCACAGCACAGAACTGAAAAACGCACCCAAAATACCAACTGAAAAACAGTCCATATGCTAGACAGCACAATCTGATGAAAAGCAGAATACTCACACCTCCCAAAAAAAAATATTGTTGTGGTTTACTCATTCTCAAATACTTTCACCACACAGACTCTAAAATTCCAATTATTTTTATTCAGCTGTGTGGCAGCACTTTCTGCTCTGAAACACTCTTCCCTCCCTTTTTTCTCTTCTTCAGGATAAGTCTTCCTATTCCTCTTAAAGCCCTTTTTTTAGGTTTTTATTTATAGTTCTTCCAGCACACTGCCTTTTATATGTGATACCTCCAAAAGCAGAAGTCTCTTGTATTTAAAAATCATTTCTGTTTTGGGAATAATTCTTTATCAAATTGCATTTCATTACCTTTCTTACTGAGATAGATAGATAGATAGATAGATAGATAGATAGATAGATAGACAGGCACACATTTTATACAGATTTTTTTGATTAATTTTGTCCAAGCATAACTAGCGCTTCAACATCACCTGTTGTATGATGCCCATAAGTATCAAGTCCACAAGACCACATAAGCAATGTCACAGCATTCATAAAATTGAAAACTAAGAGGTACAGTTGGTGGTTTTTTCTTCATTAAGTTACAGCTAGAGATTTCAGGGTTGCACTTGCAGCAGTGGATAAAACTAACACTGACAGTGACAGAGAGTATTCAGTGCTCTGATTCCAGTGTCTTCACTGTCATCTGTGTTTACTGACTTGAGTGTAATGGCAAAACTGACCTGCAACCACTTTGTACTGTTTGTTTAAAGATGCTCTCTTATGAAACGCTACCTCTTTCTACAAAAATAAGAGTCAGAATATACAAAACTGAAAAAAATTTACACCTTTAATAGATATCATTAACTACCCTAGAATAAAAGTGTACCTTTACATCTTGTTTCTGATATCCCAAATGTTACTCACCCTCCCCAAATAAAGGTAAACCAAATCGTATCTCCTCATTCACACTTTGCCAACCTAAAAAGTAACCTAGGCCTTTAAAAATAAAATTGTCTGCTTGTGTATTTAAAGCATTAAGCTCTAGCTTTCACATCTAAGCTTGTTTTCCCTATTTGCTTTACCTGTAGTCCTGGCAATCACAAATAGGAAAAATACAAAGTAAAAGAACTGGAGTGTAATTTGGAGAGTATGTTGTATGATCTGGACAGTGCAGGTAGCATGTCTTAACTGAGCAGTAACATGCTGTCTGAGTGAACAGCTGTAAGAATCAAAAAAACCTACAAAATCCAAAAAACTAAACATAAAAAATATCCACTAGATATCCAAACTTTCATGTTTATGTTCTTAAATTGCTGGCTGATATAGAAAACCTCAGACTGAATAATACACATTTGAAAAAAAACCAACCTTTTCATTCAATATATATCATAAACCTTACATTTTCTCCCATCTGCTGTACAAAAATTAAACTATATTTTAAGCCCCAGTGAACTGGTATACACTGCTAATCTGAAAAATGTTGCTACTCTACTTTGCCAAAACAATCTGCTAATGTCAAAAAGACACTATTATGCACTGTCTCCAAGGGGCAATCTTGATTTGTTGAAAACATTCAGATCATGAATAAGATCCTCAACTTAAAGGAATAGTCCCCCTCCCTGCAAGCAATTAAGGGTAATTTACACCCACTGAAAATCTCTCTGAATATTTTGCTTCACTCCGTAATTTCTAAAACAACTCATCAAGTCTGGTGTTCGTTGTTTGCTTGTCACAATGAGCACCAGTAGATAAGGACAAGTTTTCAGTCTCAGAGATGTTGTCTTGGAAGCCCTCCTTCCCCACATCTGAGATTTCCCCAGCCCTGTAGGGCAGTTTGCTGAAGGCTCTTGAGATCTTTGCACCACCTAATCTTTGCAGCCAAAATGCAAATTCCTGCAGACTTCTGCTCACACATTGCTACCAGTGTCACAGTGCCAGCTTAATCTATGAACCATATCATTTTCCTGTCAACCTCTTCAACCCAATAGAGGATTTTGTCCTTCAGCATATTTTGTCCTGAAGTGTTTCTAATGTGTAAAATGCTTCAGGAAGAAGTGGAAATCCAAACCCTTTTCCATCTCTAAACTCCACCAGTCTGGATTGCATTACTCTAGTTTGAAATCTCACTGTCAGCCACTCACTGAAGTTATAACTGAAGAGTTTACCACTCCTATTTTATTGCCTTCTCTTCCCTCATCCTCCCCCCTGCCCCATTATTCTCCTTTCATCAAATTTCTTCAATTTTTGACACCATTGCAAAATTTACTATGCAAATATGGGCCTCAATGACTCTGAGCAGCAACCACCTTGCATTAGCTTGGTCAACAATGCATAATTATCCCATGGGGTTATTTTGTTTTTTCTCTACTTCAGTCATTCAATAAAATCAGAGTTAGGGTGTTGTAATAATTCCAAGGGTGACTGTTGCCACTGGATCTGAACCATGATCCCTTAAACAAAATAGAACCAGCAGGTGAGCCCCCTGACAGCTGGACTGCCCTCACTGAAATATTTATGATTTGACATTCAATTTTACAATGCCCATTGGACAGGGTGTTACATTTAGTGGCAGAGAAAATTCCCCTTTGTTACAAGCCTGCAGCTCCTCCATGTCACACATCCTAAATATTACAGGAGACTCCTTCACAGGCACATGAACAGGAACGTGATCCTTGAGACAAAAAGGTTTTGAGAAGATAACATGTCTAATTACGGTGTCAATTACAATGTCTGGTTATCACTTTTTTCAGGGAAAGAAAAAAAAGAAAAGGAGGGTGCCTTGGAGCAAGTGAGGTGGAGACCCTGTGAGGAAATGAAGCTCTGCAAGTCAAGGCAGTACAATGAAACCTATTAACTCCCTGTGCCAGATGACATTACAACTACAGACCACAACCTCCTGCCGCTAACTGGCCTAAATATTCACATGGGAGATCTGTAAATGTAGTGCACATCCTGCAGTCTGCATCTGGTTATCAAGCAAAAAACTATCACTGCTCCAAACATATGGCACTGTTACACTAAACTGGCTCCAATACCCTCTGACTCAGGTGAAAGGACCTGATGAGACGACAGAAAAACACTAGGCACACTGCAATAAATTATATGGCTTAAAAAAATTCATAAAGAAAACCAGGCAACAGCTTTTAGTCTTTTATATTGCTCTGCAGTTGATCATAAGATTGCACGTGTCTAGAGTGCTAAATTGTTTGAGTACTTAGTAAGTTTGTTTTCTTCCCCATGCAAAATTAGCAAAAGAAAGATTTTTTTTTTCTAAAATAATTTTCTCCATGTGAAAGAGTTTTATTGCTTTTTCAACTTGCCATGGTACATTTGAAAGATCTAAGTTGTTGGGAAGGATTATGCTAATTTGATCAGTTATTGGAAAGAAACACCAGCAGTATTTGTGGACCTGGGACCAATCAAGGCAAATATTTAAATTTCCACAAGCTCAATTTCTGCAGCCTCATTTCAGCTGAAGAACGTCATATAATGCCTAGGGATGACTTTCTTGCAGAACTGCTGAATTCCCAGAGGAGGCACTCCTGCATTACTGCTTAGAGTTAAGCCTAGTTTGAAAGGAAGAACTGAAGTAACCATCTATTTTATGTGCCCTTCCTCAGATAGAATTTAATGATTTTTATTGCCACAAGAAAACAATACCCAGTAGTAGCATGAAAGCGTTCACAAAAAAAAATGTGTGTGATAACTAAAGGAATGGCTCAAGAAAGGCCATCATTGAAGAACCGCTGAACACATCAGATACTGAAGTCAATAGACTGAAAACACACACAAAAACTTACTAGACATCACTAGGACTGACTCCCAAGCAGCATATTCATCTGTAAACCACTTGAAGTTTAAAATATTTTATATTTTCATCACACGTTGGGGTCAATTTGTTGAATCCCTTTGAGAAAAGGCTTAGCCAGGTTTATAGCAAAGTAGGAATTTAAGTTGGTCTAGAACAATATAAGGTCTTGCATTAGTAATGATTTTCTTCAGTCAAGTCTCTGACTGCTGAAGAAACATAGAAAAATGTGGGCACATGTACATACACACAGTCATACGTGAAAAGGATAGGCGAATATCTACATGGATATTGTATCCATTTTTCTCATCAGAAAATTCACAGTTAATCTGCAGCTGTTCAAATGCTTTATATTTACTTGAAAAAATAAGAATATTTTGCTACTAAATCAATAGCAAATAATCAGTAGTGCCTTGCTATTGAATCAATGAAAGTAGATTTAGGAGACTTGTGAGGCTGTCATCTGACTTTTAACGCTACTGTAATGACCCACATCAGCCTTTAACTACAGTAAAGTTTCCCATTATAAGGGTGAAATGTTCCTTGATTAAAACTGCAATCTTTAATGGCTTTTTGAAAGAAAATAGGTTATATTACTGATTTTTGTATTTTCACTCACATTAACTGACACGCATTTCTAACATGCAGTGGTAGCTCAGATTACTACCTTTGATATTTTCCTAATATTCCTGGTAGTTTTAAACCTTTATCGAGTACTCAAACCCTAAATATTGCACATACTTAATATTAAAAGCTTTCAGAGCTAGGCCCTCCCTTACTGTGGATTTTATTGCAATTGTTTTTTGAATTTTACTTAGCCTTTCTTCATGACCCTGAAATAAACGTGTGTCTAGATGTCTAGATTAGATCCCCTGGTAGTTGCAGACTGAAAAACTATAAAATTGTGTAAAAGGACTTAAAAATAATAGCACATTTGGTCCCTGGATAGCTCTTTTGGGTTTTTAAAGTGGATTTTGTGTTCTTTTTTTCCTCCAAAGATAGTAACACACCCGTTGCACTGAACTAGCTCTAATGAGGGACAATCGTATCATTTCCAAATATCCTCACTTCACTTCCACATTGTTAAAACTGTTACAATATTGCTGAGAGAAAGTCAGCATCACTTTATAGCTGATCTTTATCTGGTGACCTGTTGTACCTTCAGGAGCTACATGGTAAGCAAACTTAATTTAGTTATGCAACTTTCATGCTACTGCCCATCTCAACAGCTCTGCACCTGAGATTATGTAGACCTCTCTTTATTCAGAAACGAAGTACCTAGCTTTCACCAGTAACAATTCCCTGCAAACTCAAATAATGTAACACACAAACAATTAGTAGATATAATAAAGACAGAAAAGTAAAGTCATGCATCAATGCCAAGGAGAGACTGCAAGACTGCTTCAGAAACTGGCATGCTCAAGAGTTTGGCTCTTTTATGTATTTATTTATTTGTTCTGGAAAAACAATTTATTTTCTGCAAAGATGCACAGTCACCTATGTTTTAGCTGAAAAATTGCAAGTCAGTATGTCTTGTTAGAGAGACTATGAAGTATACTCTGCCCTTTCAAGTCTCTGGTTTGGCTTGAGCAAGTTATCTATCAGAACATAAGATTTTATCCTTGCAAGGGGAAAAGATTAAAGTATCAGCATTTCAGTTCCCAGAATCAGAGCACATCACAATTATCCATCTTCCATCCTTTCCCACATCCCAGGGAAGGCATCGTTTGTAGAATCTTGGCTCACCTGAACTACTTCACCTTTTGAAAGCAGAATAAAGGCTAAACCATATCTCAAAAAGGGATATTTTTTGCCTCCATTAGCATCCAGAAGTCTGAGGATCCAGATGTCAAACCTCTTGCTACTGGTGTACACAGCCTATTGTAGGAAAGCAGGACATGCTCGTGTGTGGATATGTGGATGGATTGGGGGACGGGGCGGAGGGGGAAGGGTCAGCATCAGCCAAGCACTGCAGAGCTAGCCTTACCAGCTGAATACTAATCAAAGAAACAGCTCCCATAATTTCAACATTTGCAAACTCTAGAACATCCTTGACATAGAAGGACAAAAGCTCTGGGAAATAACTCGGGAAATTTCATTGTCTCTGTGATCTTTTGCACTGTAGCATCACTGCCGGACTTCAAGCCCAAGCAAGACAGCCGCTTTGGCTTGGCAGAAAGGACTGAGGCAGTCAGGACTTTGGGCTGCCTATATTTTACAGAAGTCTGTGGTCCTCCCTTCCCCCACCCCACTTCCCCGCTTGTCTGTGAGACTTCTCCAAAGAGTCAAGAGTGATGCTATTGTTCTCGTATTTCTCAGAAGGTGCACACGCGCCTATAGTCCCACTGCTCTCACTACCCACGGTTTCCCCACCACACCTGGTGTTGGGCGCTCCCGCGGCCGGTCCCAGCCGCGCTGCCCGGGCCGCCCCCAGCCCAGGAACGCCAAACTTACGGCC
>WBNO01020609.1:28086-156745 GCA_013400575.1 Peucedramus taeniatus
CCCGCCTCTTCTCCTCCTCCTCCTTGACAGGATATACAGATGGAGTCCTTTGGATAAAAATCAGGAGCCGGGCTAGGGGGTGGGGCGGGAACCAATCTCTCTCTCTATTTGCATTTGAAACGGAGAGTTGAAGGAGAGACTTCAAGATTTATTTTTTGATTTTTTTTTTTTTTTTACTTCTCCTCCCCACAACCCACCACGCAATTTGTCCTGCAAGCTGCCACTGAGCCTTTCGAGGCGTGAAGACAAAGTCGCAAAACTAAACCGAACTTGCGGAGTCGCTGCTTTAAAGCTTTGCCCTTTCAGCCTGCCCAGCTTGCCACTTGTGAAACCCACGCTCCCTGCCCTGGCCCGTCCTCCTGCCTGCCGTGGGGCAGCTGTGGGCAATGGCCCGGTCCGGCCCGGAGTCCCCTCTCCTGGTCCCCGGGCAGAGCACGGAGCCACCGCCGACCTGCTCGGGGGACTTAAAACCCCGCAGCCCTGCTGCCCTCTGTCTCCCTAGAGCTGCTGTCACGCCTCCCCGGCTACTGTTCGTACCGCGGGGAGGTGGTGACCGGGGAGAAGAGGATTAAAAAAAGTAAAAAATGCGTTGAATAACTAAACCAGGTGCTTTCCCAGAATAAAGGGCGGAGAGAGCGGAGTGTGCGCGCCGGCAGCCGGAGAAGGCTCAGTGTCACTCTGGGGCTGGTGCCAGGCAGCACCCACGCAGAGCCCCGCAACCTCGGAGCTGCTCGGGGCAGTCGCTCTGGGAAACGAGTACCTGCTTTGTTTGGACATGGTCGGGCTGGGAAAGCGGCAGCACAAACTTTCTGCCTCATTTCAGCACTGCTGAAGCCGTTTGGGTCTGCAGAACGGAACAGAACTACAACTGAAACGTGATCAGCCAGGAGCCAGCCCGCCTCCTGGGAAAAAAAAAAAATAACAGAGGTTCCAAATGTTGGCAGAGCTGCTGAACTGACATTTTTCACGGACAAAAATATTTTTAACATGAACTGTTTTTAGAACAATGGACTGTACCAAGGGCAACTGCAAGAGATGCACCTTGGCCAATGTCTTTTGGTTTATATTTACCAGAAAAGTATTTTCAACCTGATATGAACAAACTAGTAATATGAATATATAATTACTTTTCATTCCTACCGTACATTATACTATGAACTGTGCTGTCAACACTAATAAAAGTAATGTGCAGATTAAGTCACTTCAAAAAGAAAAAAAAAAAAACAGCAAAAAAAGAACTGGTTTGGATCACAAAGGTTTTTTTAAAAAATAATTTTAACTTCTGAATTAGTGTGTAGTCTTTGAATACACAAATGCAGCATGCATAGCTATTTTAATAAATGTGATATGTAACTGCTGTGTTTCTTGTCTTTAGGCTTCACTTTCAGACATGATTTCCAATGTCACCCTTCTAATCAGAGGGAGGCAATTCAACATCATGGCATTTGTGAACTGAAGTAGTGGTTTAAAGAGAGCAACTAGAAGCAATCTACATTCTCCAAGTTGTGGAGTGTCTGAGTGTAGGGTTACAACTTAATAAGATGTATTCAGGCAAGAAAATCCTGAAACATGATTGCACACAGTTGCTTAAGATTGTAATTAAGGATTCGCCTTTCCTTTGTTCTCCTTCCCCCAATCCCTAATTCATCTTTTACAAGTTAATCAAAATAAGACTCTCTGCACTGATCCTTAGAGGACAAGGTTCAAGGACAGATTATCTTTTTTTATCATGAAATATCATAAATACCTTTGCTTTATCTTCTTTCAAATTCATTCAGAGATGTAACAATGAAAACTTATCTTTTTACCACTTAATTCAGTAACTATGACTTCTATGATGAAAACAGAACAGTTTAAAATGGAGGAAAAAATCTTTGTTTGCAAATAGGATGACATAAAAAAGAATCTACAAGAGGCTACGAGCTTCATAAACTTTAGCAAATATCCTCAAACTTTCTATTTGCTCTTCAGGTTCAAAATAGAGACTAAATAGTTTTACAGTCACTTAAAATCATTATAAAGGAAGGATTCTTTCTTATTAATTTTGATTCTAATCCAGATATTACTAATGGAAAAACAGAATAGTCAATTATCACCCAATTAAAAAGCTTTCATGTGTAGCTTCATGGAGTATTTCATGACTTTCTTCCTAACAGACCTCTCTCAAGGATGTGCTTTATGTTCCAAAAATCTAGTCCCTCAAGCAAAACCTTTCATTAAACTGTGTGTCAGTGAAAACATTTGAACTTATTTTTACTCTGTTGAAAATAGGATAGATATTTTTCTCTTATTATTTTTCTAAATGCTTATGTTGTCATATCAAAATAAAATGTATGAAACCCTTTGACTTTCATGGGAGTAAAACAGTGACTCGAAGCAAAATATGTGACTAAGCAGACCAATTTAATTTCATTGCACAGGCAGAATAAAATATAAAGAAGCAATTATTCTTAGTCACTTTTGGCAATCTACCATTTTTAGTAACATAAGCAAATGTATATTTTTTAATACAATTTGTTCTTGACTGTCTTGATTGTGGGTTTTTGCCAATGAGTCAGTCCATTCCAAAGCATTGATTGGATCATTTTGGCAGGAATCCACACCTACAGCACTGTTGTATTTCTTTCTAATATGTTTTGTAGCACATTTACCCATCCTGAGAGGTACAGGTGTAGCACTTCGAGGGGAAAGTCTACAGTTTGTACAAACAAACCTTGGACCATGCTAGACTGTCTCTTAGGTAGGCGCTGTAAGGAGTAAATGCAGGCACCAAAACACATTGGTACTGGCACCTTTCCCATTTTTGACTTCTGGAACCATCAAGGATGCCTCTTCACATTACAAGTCACGTTGCTGTTTTGTAGAGTGGATCCATAGACAGATTTAGGACCACTAAACCTGAAACTGCATGTCCTGAAACATGCTCTTAAATGCTTCTTAGACAGTGAGAGCTTTCGTGGCCACTGCTTATGAAAGATTTTGACCAGAAACGCAAATCAAATTTGTTTAATGGTTGTATTCAGTCCCCTGAGCTTCTGACTGTCTCTCTATATTAACATTTCTAACTGTACACTCATTATACACATTCGGAAAAAGAGCAGTGTCAGGTAACTGCTACCTGGGTCCTTGTAATTCACTGTGAAGGAAGAAGCAAGTTCCATTATGCGCTCAGCAATAGCTTGTAGAGTTCCTTCAATATGAAAATGTAGTACGCTCAGAGGCAAAAGGCTAACTTTTCCTTTTCTTAAAAATTTGGGTGGATATTGGTCTTTCTTAAAGCAAGCAGGAGAGCTTGCAGTTTAGTATCTTTTTTAAAGGAAAACATTTTTTAACACCATTAACACATGATTTCTCTGTGCAGGTACCGATGCCTTTGTATGTTACTCTTAGCTAAGCACATCAGCTGTCCAGAAATAATACTTACAAGTGGCTATAATTCTGATGTGAATATCTTACTTTCTGTATCACAAGGGAAGTCACTGTCCATTGCTGTGGTTACGCTAGCTCTGATTCCAGTCCAGAAGTGGGCAATGTTTTTCTACAGTCTTCTTTTTTTCTCATTTCTATAAATAGCAGAAGGCAAAAATATAAAGCCTATTGAAATTGAAGACACAGCCTTTGACAAGATATTTAACAGAAGGATGTCTCTGTCTTTCTGTGTACTCACAATTATGATTTATTTTCCTATTTAAACTTTGACATTTTTGAGACAATTACAATGTTGTCTATATTTTAAAAGTGTTTTCCACCCAATGTAGAACCACAGGGGACCTGCATAACAATAACAAATTCAACAACCTGTTCTTTAGAATATATTTTGCAGAATATCCTCTAAAGATATGTCAGTTATAATGACATAATAATATGAACTAAATTATAGTTAATAGTAGTGGTGATTCATTTGGGGGATTTATGAGGTCACTTTGTGTATCCACAACCCCCCATTCTGCTTAGGAAGTGTTACCTTATCAATTAAACATTACCATCATGGCTCCATCTGTCCCTCTTTGGCTCCTCTCTATCCTTCCTTGAGTTTCCACAATGTTATTATGGCATATTTCTTCCACATATACTGGCAAATCTGAATAACTGATATATTTGCAAGAGTGGTATTCTTCAAGAGTAAATCTAGTTAATCTAAGGCAATGTAACTGTTAGAGTAATAAGAAGTCAAAGTTGCCTGAGGTAATAAAGGTGAATGCAATTAAAAGTGGAGTTGATGTTGTCAGAAAGAACAGAGAATAGCAACAAAGGGAGTTGTAGGAAGGGAACTTGTAAAGTTAAGAAACTCTAAATTGAAAATAAATTTGTTTAATCATAAGGAAGCTGCAAAATTAAAAGATTCTACTGTTGATGGTAATTTATTAGTCACACACCAGTAAGAACAGCACAAGAATAAACCAGTTGAAAAACAAAAACACAGAAAGAATTTTGAAAATGTCACAGGATGATGGCAAATGGCAGGTAGGCTGTCAGAAGACTGAAAAGAGAAATGGAGAATTTCATTGTGGCCACACAGGAATGGGCTATTTGTACAAGCAAGGATAGATGGCTTAAAAAAGCTCTACCAGAATGGAGGCTGTGTGGCCAGGCTCCAGATGCTATTCATCATATTATAAGTGGATGTACCAAGCTGGCCAGCTCTGAGATACAATACAGAGTGACAAAGCTGGCAGCGTGGTGCAGTGAGTGCTCTGCAAGAAGTATGAATTACCAAGAGAGGAATAAAAAAGAAATTAGCAGCAGACAAAGAAAAGTGCAATAATAAAAATATTAATATTATGTTAAAACATTAGAATTAAAAAAAAGGGGGAGACTAAGAGAGAGTAAATGAGATGAGAGGATTAAAAGGGAGGCAGAATAATTTAAAAACTATTTTATTCTGTTTCACTCAAGAATGTTGTCTAAACAAAAAATGATCAAAAATGCAGTCAGGGCAGGAGCAGAAGAGAATCCAGTTTCTGGATTCCAGTTTCTGGATTCTCTGGATGGAGAAGAGCATGCAAAATGCCAGCTACTTTTATATCCTTGGACCTGCACTAACATTGAAATGGTGTTAAGTTAACTCTCTGTTAGATGTCATGTAGCTGCTTTTATGAGCACCTCTTGATGAACAAAATAATTCAAATTGTGTTTAAAAAAGCACATGAGTTTCAGATTGATGTGTCATGAAGGCAAGATCCTGCTGGTGGAGAAGAAGCACCGCTGTCCTTAGAATCAGCTCTCCTCTCTTTTTTGATATATGCTAAAAAAATAGGTTAGATGCATTTCTGCTGTATATTAAGATAAATTCTGCCAGGCATTCATACTGTGGTACAACTGATGTAATTTTTTCAGAGGAATTGTGATAAAGAATCACAATTTTTCTGATTCTATGAAAAGCTATACATAGGAAGTCCAATTGACTTCAGGGAGTTTTGCATGCTTCAGGGAGATTGCTACTGTGTAGCATCCATCAGAAAATCTGCAGCTAAGTTACTTGTGAAAAATGCCAGTATATACACAATTAAACCAGTAACTTCCCATACATAGAAGGACATCTATCTTCAGGTCAGACCCTATATTCTGCATCAACTATACAAAATTAATATGAATAATTCCTCCATTGACCTCTAAACCCAAACCAGATTTCAGTGTTCCAGTGTGATTTGTCAAGACAAGCTTGAACACTTGCACAAACAAAATCAGCGATTACAGCTGCAATTTTAGAAGTCTTTTCTGAATAAATGGTCTGAATTATGTATACTTCTGCATCATAACTGGTATTCAAGATGCTCATAACCTTCCCTGCGTGAAAACTTAAGCTAAGTAAGCAACTTTTTTTATTATTAACTGTAGGTTTTTCCCCTGACCACAGCAAAAATTGAACAAGCACTCTCTCTTTCAGAAAAACCCTCCCAAAACTGAAGACAAAAACAAGGCAAAAAGTCCCTAACAACCCCAAAACACCTTTTCAAAATGTGGAGTATTATAAGCACAAGAAACACTAAAAGCAAGGACTATGCTGATGACCCTTCCTTTTCCCCTTCAAGCAATCAAACTTTTCAAGTCTGGATGTTAAAAAAAATGCTAATCTCCTATACCTGAATATTTATCTAGAAAGAATTCTATACCAGCATGTAAGCAGTTTTATAGGAAGCAGATGGAAATGTCTTCTAAGCGAGTTAGAGAAAAAAATGTCACTATCTTCATCATCCTGAACTGCCCGCTCTCAAAATTATTTGGTGTGAGGGCTGAAGGAGACATAAAATCATATGTCAATTTTCCACCCAGCTAATGTATCCATCACATTTTTTATTCCTTAGGAATGACAACTTAGACATTACTTTTATACTTAAAACGTTAAAAACCTTATAAATCCCTTAATCCTGTCCAACTTCTACCTTTCCTTGGGATAGAATCTGCATTCATTAAAATCAGTGGGAAAACATTATTTAGTCAATGAGACAAAAATAAGTTGAAGTTATTGTTGGTTTGAAAACTAGCTCTGAATATGAAGCGCAACATTTTGTACCACTCCTGCAGAAAGTGGTGGAAATTTTTTCACGTCCCAAATGGTGGGCATGAAGATGCAAGTCCCAGAGCCTTACACCAATGGTTGTGCTACAAGAACAAAACCAGAGCCTGATCAATCCTTATTTCCTTCTACTTCGACCCACAGCTATATGTATAAGGGAAAAAAAGGACCAAGGGCAGATGAAAGAAAATAGCAGTTCTGTGGAACTTGCTTCCTCCCACACTTAGCAGGTTAGTAATGCCCTAGCACAAGTAATTCATTCAATGTCCTTCATTCTTTTGTCATATTTCCTCCAATCTGGCCTTTGGAGACATCAGTGCTGGTCACTGGGATGCTGTGCCTAGTCATTCAGCAACACTGACCTTGGTGTTCCCAGCCCTGCAAGCCTTGCTTTTTCAAAAGTACTGCTTTTGTTTTCCTCTGAGTCACTGAAGTTGGTCATATATATTTCTGTCGGGAACTTTCTGGGACAAGGGGTTTTTTAGGTCAGTCAAGGGACACAGAGCACAGGCACCTTTAACTCAGTATGAAGTACTACCATACAAATATATACTAATAATTAACTACACACATGAGTATAATACATATGAGTCAGCTACTCTAAGACATCCCATGTCATGAAGCTTGTGCTCATCCGTAGACATTCATCTTGCTTTGAATTTAATGAGCATGGTCTGATCAAAACAAAATTCAGAAAAACTGGAAGCTCCACAGTATTTCTCCTTGAGGATTTTAGCAATATCTTTTGTGTCTACAGACCTTTCCTTATATCAAGCTTCATTGAAAATATATGTAATTGAATAACTCTACTAGACTTCCTCTGAGTAGCTTTTATTTAATTTACTGTGATTATCCTCAGAAAAGGGGAAGGCTGATAAGAATGACTTCATGTATGGGATGCAATATACATCCTCTGTCTCAAGGCAAAAAAAAGAATAGGTGCCTTTTGAGCAGCAGATGCCTGCAGGAGGATAATATACCCACCAGTTACTCAGATGCTTCATCTGTCATTTTTATGAAGGCATGTCATGGATGGACAGAGCAAAATTGCCTGTGAAAAGCTATGTGAGAAGAAAGGGGAGAGAGAAACAGGTAACTGCCTCTTCCTAAGTGCTAGATTAAATTAATGTTTATGGGGGAGGGGGAGAGAACACACAGGAAAACAAACATAAGAAATAACTTTGTAAAATATGTCTTCATACAATATCAGTCATCTCAACAGAGTTAAAATGCTGCAGTTGCTACACTGCTATTACTAGTTACTTTAAAAGATAAATTGATGTGGAAATTAGAACGTAACAGATGTGAAGCAATCTCAAGCATAAATTCCTTCACAGTTCTTATTAACTGTGGTTAAGATTTTAGTCATCAAACACCCTTTAGTTCAGACAATAAAAGCAAAGAAAGGAAAATTTAACTGTTTTTCAGTGTTGTAGGCCCACTGAGCTCCGTAATTTGCTGAAAATTTGTTTTCTGACACTTTCACCAGATAAGGGAGGAGTGGGGGAGGGAGTGGAGAAGTATTTCTCCAAAAGCATTCTGACCCACAAAAAGATCCAACTGTATGTGTTGGGAAACATGTCCAAACACTTCTCTATTTAAGCCTTTCTTCTCTTTCAGTAAAGTGTCAGTAGCTCTTTGAATAGCTATTGGCCTTGGCCAAGACCCTAGTGAAAGGCAACAGATGTTGCTAAGATTGTACCCAGGCTATCCTCTATCCTGTTTCATTTCTGAAAGGAAAAAAGAGAGAAAGGGAGAAGAAAACTTGCATTAAATCACTGGACCGTTTTGTACTTCAGCAAATCTGTTTGCACATGCTCGACTGGCCTTGCCGAAAAGGCTGAGCCTTTTGCATTCAGCCTGAGGTCAGTCCTAATGCTCTGTTCAGTGGTCCACACTCCTTTCACCAGGAGCAGCTGCCTCTGATTGCTAGAACAAATTGAGGTGATTCAGGCCACCAGCAGGGCCACGGTACAAGTGCTTTTCACCAGAAAGGGAGGGAAAGCCTTAGAACAGGACCAACTGGGGCTGCCCACAATAAACCGTAGGATTAATTTGATACAGTCAATATTAAGACATGCTCTTGCTGAAAAGTGGGCCATAGTGACACAAACTACAAGACAGTTGGACTGAAAGAAGAGGGAAGAAAGTGGTGTTCAAACATTTATTAAGTTACACCTAATTATTTAATTGGGAACATTTAAAATGGTAATAATGACAGTTTGGGCTTGGGAATGACTTGCTGTTTAACCCCTGGCAGAATATTCTTGGTGTGAGTGGGATTCAAGATCAGTTGCATCATCATACACTTCACAAGATTGTTTGAAACAAGTTCTCTAAACTATTTCTGTGATCAGTTTAAAGAGAAGAATAATCAACAACACTATTTAGTACCATATTTATAAACATGTTTCAGTGACTGGAAGTGGCTACATAGCTGTTATCAAAAGGAAAAAAAGAAGAAAAAAAAAAACAGAGAAAAAAAAGATTTGGTATTTATCTCTTTTAAAATTCTTTCCCATCTATGAAAAGAGATAATTGCACAGAGGAGAGACTAGCAGAGAAAGATGAAGGCAAAACCCTCTCCCTTTCCCTGGTGCAGGCAAGCTCCTGCATTACTTGCTTCAGTCCTAGCTATCAGATCACAATATTTTCTGCTGTGTGAAGGATCAGGCCAGCAGCTTTTCAAGTCTGAGGCCCAGCAAAACAATACAGTACTGCATTAAGACATGATACCAAGCACTTACCACTTCAAAAGGAAGCACGCTTTGATGCCTCTGAAAGGAAAGCAAAATCTCTACAGATAGATAGGTAATTTTACCAGACTGGTCAAAAAAAAAAAAAAAAAAAAAGAGTGCTAATGTTAATTCATAAAACTGTGGATTTAAGATCAGGGGAAATTAGGAATTAGAGCATTTAGTCTGGCTCTGCATTTAGATGGAATGGCTGGGTATAGCACATGGCCTTTGAAGTACACTTATCCAAGAGGTAGCTTAGTAAGCTGAAGAAGAAAGATCTTACTATTTACTTAATTAGCAGATATAGAAACAGAATTTAAGGGGAAATGTATGCAAAAAACCTGCTTTCTAACTCAGAAAAATTGAGATGTAGAAAAGTGTCTAAATAGTATACTAGAATCTGTGATACAGGACCTCACAAAGGCAAAAATAAAATTAAAAATATCTTTTAACTACTTGATTCATGGACAAAAACCAGAGGTACATCTCAATCTTCCTTTATTAGTATTTCATCCTATTACTTGCCACTGTAGTCACATGGAAAAATAGAAAAAAAAAAAAAAAAAGCGCTGCATGTTCAAAGAAAAGTTTTGAAAGAAGACCAGGAGGAATTGTATCTTCAACAGAAAATTCACTTCTTTTATTCTCCTTAAAAATATTAAGTAAACATACATATCATGAAATCTTCATACCACTTCTTAAAACTCTCTTTTCTTTAAGGCATTGCATATAATGAGTGTATGAGCTTTGAATAGCTGCATCTGAAAACTCATTCCCAATTGTAACGTGTGGTTTTCAGCTCGGCAAGGGGTGGAATTGTGTGTTTCAGTGCTGCTGACAACAAAGCCAGCTGAGACATTCTCTTCTCCTTCCTTCCTACCCCCAGCGCTGGCATTCACACATGTGATGCCACCCCAGCTGAACAGAGAGTCTACAAAATAGATCCGTTCAATGACTTAAGTTAAATCAAGTCATAAAAATAGAGAATTTTTCAATTATTTTTGTTTAACATGTATTGCTTCCCTGATCAACTTCACAGCATGAGTCCATATGTAACTGTTCAGAACAAAGAGTAGGGATGAGAGGGCAGAAGCAAGCAAATTAAACTTATACTCTCGGTTTCCTTCAGAAACTCTCCAAAGTTTCCTTCTTTGGGAAGCTTAATGTAAAAGGTATTTGAGCATATCTCCTGTTTTATTATCTGGATTTGATCTCATTCTTCTAGTTGGGTATATGCTCTTCTGGCCTTCTCTTCTGGTCTTTTTCCAAACCTGCCAAGTCAGAGTTTCCTGATATACAGATATCAAATGAGAAAGGGGAAGGAAGTGAGCCTTACCAAGGTCTTCAGTGGCAAGTTCTGGAGATGGAAATGGAGCCTTCTGGGATTAATCTGACAAGAAAGATCAGAGTCACTTCAGCATGCTTCTGCCTACGCTTGCCAGATTTGTACAGCGTGTAAGCAGGAATGTATGACTGGCAGTGTCAAACACTGCTGAGGAGAACAGTAGAAAGGGTATGGGCATTTGCCAGTTGTCAGTCTGATGTGATACAGGCTTTAAGAAGATAGGCACCAGGGTGTAGAAATGGACTAGATTCATGTTTGATAGAAGCAATTTCTCATTTGGGCTTCTACATAGTTTCTTCTTGTGCATAAAAGAAAATAAAATAATAGTGAGTGTGCAAGAGCTTTTGCCTGCCCTTTCTGGACAGCACATCCTATTTTAAAGAACAATATCAGTTCCCATGCATTTATTTTGAGGGTACAGGGCTCAGTATTTGGGTGTGCCCATTGTTTTGGTGCCATACGAAAGAATAGTTATATATACATGTGTGTGTGTGCGTATGTTTCAGCAGAATGTAGCCTAAACCCAAAATACTCAAGCCCTCAGAATTTAAGCAGATAACCTACTAGAGAAAAGAAATTTTAAGGACATCCTCATTAGAGAGAATTCATGGATGGTTATTGCTATACCATGTTTTAATAAAGGTACCATCCATACCATATCATATTAGTTGTGCTCCAGGCCCTTTCAATACTGAAAGGAACAGGCAAGAGCTGTACAAATCTGAGTTCTTGTGTGTGTATGCCTCCTAATTGGTAGCATTGACCAAAGGTCTACAAGAGTCTCGGATGAGTACAATATGAAAAGGAAAAAAAATACAAAGCTTATTGTTACAGAGATTTTTACATTCTTAAAGGGTTAGTGCTACTTGGGATAGTTAACAAAATACATAATAGAGGCAGGCAATAAAACTGATTTAGAATTTCAAGAGCCTTTTGAAAGATTTCTTCTTTTGAGGATATTAAGCAATGAGAGGGGATGATGCACAGTCATGTCATGGATTAAAAAACTAATTAGGAGACAGAACACAGAGTAGGAATGTATTCCAGCTCACAACCCAGAAGTGAGTGATTGTTTTTACACAGCAGTGCCAGAGCAAACCTTATTTGCACAAAACTACACTCATTGTTCTCCAATATCCTTATAAATTAAAGGAAAAAAAATGGAAACACTATTTCAAAACTTCCTTTCCTTTTTTACTTTAACTGACATAGAGTGATCTTCAGCTTTCAAAGGATACCATTAATTTTAGTCTTGTTCTTAAATAGAACAAGAACCTGGAAGAAAGAAGTGAAAAGGAAATCTCAAGATTAGCATAGCGTTTCTTTTTCTACCTGAAGCAAGCTGATGAAAACTGAAGGGAACTGTTCAGCTCTGAAGTGGCTTCTTTCTCTGCAGAGAACTACACTGCTGGTAGTTGGCATGCAAGATGATCACCTGATTAATTTCTTGTTTACATGCGGTACCTGCATTTGGCATGTTGGCAATTCCAGGCCTGTCAAGAAGGCTAGACAGCAGTTCAGAGATTTCATCCCCTATGGATCCACAGGAACACTTCAGGGCAAATTATGCCCATTTTATCCCTTTCTAGTCCTTCATGGCGCTCCCTTCAGTAATGATTATTTGCTAACCAGGACCTCTGGCATCCATTTGCATATGGCCATGCTGAAGGGATGGGTGATCCTCGTAATGCCACGCTGGCTGCAGAGGATACCCCAGTGAGAATTCATTACCACAGTTTAGTTCACAAGCCTTGTTCTGTTTGGTCCTTGAGGCCACAAACTGCAGGTAGTCGCCTAATGAAGTTAGGAGCCTGAGGTAAGGAACTTCTCTACAAAGTAAGAAGCTTTTTGCTGCACAAGGATCTGCTATCCTCATTTATAAAACTGAACAGAACCTGGTGAGAGATACAGTGAATGCAGACTGAAATGTTAACAAATTAGGAATGCAATCAAGGATTTGTTATCAACTTCAGGCATGCTTTCATTTATTCCAGCTTGTGCAGTATCATTTTAGTCTCTTGCCAGTATCTTTAGGTCTATCAAAAATGATCCAAATGAAAGAAAAAACAAAAGATTATGAAGAGTTTTGATCTTGACTTAGTTTTAAACCCAGAATAAAGAAATTATTTATGGGTGAGAGGATTAGCGTTAACGCAAAGTTACACTGCACTGTAATCCTCTGATAGAGAAATAAAACATCAGAGAAATAGAATCAGAACATGGATGCAAAATAGTTGACTGAAAATGAGATGATGGATAACAGAGGTAATGAAGGTTTTAGAAGAGGAAAAGGAGATAAGGGTTGGAGTTTGTTTGCACACAGCATTTTTATTTGAGAAACCCTTGCACAATTGTAAGAGTTAAGGCAGCCCACTGGTTCACTCAATTGCTTCTTTGTACAACTGCCAAAAACCTTTCTTCACCCACATCTACTTGGAGAACTTAGCTTTTTTTTGCACACAATACATAAAGTTCTATATTTTTGTACATAGAGACATATTGAAGTGCATCATGATTCAGGGTTGAATTTCTGGTTGCAACCAAAAAATATCAAAAGTGGAGGCAGACTAAGTGATATGAAGTGCCTGTGGAGAGGGCTCCAGGACTTCAAAGCATCTGACACTGGCCACTTTCTCAGATAGTGATTCTGCTCAGGATAGGCTTTGGGTCTGAATCAATATCACAATTCCGGTGTAATAATAATATAAGGTGGTCACAAAACTAGTCACAATTTTGCAGGAACACTTCTAAGTGTATATAGAGTGAACACAGAGTTCCTTTCTTTACCTTTCTAGAACAATTCAAAGATGTGCTCTTTCACACAAGTTCTACCCAAGGCGGAAAGCTGTATCTATTACTGAACGGTTTTAAGTGATGTATTGTGAAAGTAGGAAATAGCTAAAGGAGTTGCATGATATTATGGTAAAAATAAGTCTTCTATTATGTAATGCCATGCTTTCTCAAAGCACTTGGTAAGCATGAACTAATTAATACTTAATAGAGTATACATTAATATTATTTTTTATTTGTGAATTACCTTTAACTATTTTACTTGAACAGATAACAAAAAGCAATGCTAATAATTTCCTATAAAACCCTTTTAAAGTCTTCACCTTTCTTCTTGATGGGATTAAATCACCAACATCTTAAAATAAAAGCATTTCACTGTGGTTGAATTTAAATATAGTTCTTACTTGGCAGCCAAATGGTACCCTCACCAGTTCTAAAATCTGACAGTCACATTATTTTTAATTTTTTTCATTATCCTTATTCATTTTTTATTTATCATATTTTGAGATTTGCCTAATCCATACTTATGGTCCCATATGTATGGTTTTGTATCTATGTGTGTACATGCACTTGTGTATATATATATATATATAGGGATAGTTCCTTCACTACTTAGTCAAAGCTCTCACTAAAGTCAAAAAGAATTTTATTAGCCATACAGTGAAGATTTAGTATGCAAATTTCTTCCCAAGATGAAGTGTTTCATAAAGTAATATTCCTCAACTTCCCCAGGCTACATAGGCTTGAAAATGTCACTGAGTTGAATATCACAAAAAAAACCAAGAACAAGCTGCCTTCAGTTCCAGAAGTTTTCATTATTATACTAATTTACATTCAGTATATTTTGACTTCCCTCCATATCTTATGAAGTACCTTATGATACTTTATTTGGTGTAGTTCAAGGAAAAAAGAAAAAAAAAAGGCTTAAGTAACATTAAGTAACAAAAACCCCACAACAAGCTGTAGGATAATGTGAGACTAAGTCACCCCAAGAGAACACACTTCTTAAAATACTTGAACTGTGGGTTTGGACCTCTTTTTTTTTTTTTTTTTTTTTTTTTTCTATTTTCAGTTCAGAGTAAAACGCTGTTCTCAGTTTGACTAGACTGAAAGTATAATTTGGATACTTTTCTATTAGTAGGCAATTAGCAAGGGGATGTAACTACTTACCAGCTTAGATACCTCCAAACCATTTTATGCTCTTACCTAGGATATACTGTTTGAATATATACATTTGAATCCTGTTTCTAATGACAAATTTATAGAGAAATTCCACTTTAAAAGGCAACTCCTAAAAAATCCTTTACAGTACAAAGTATATGAAATATTATTTAATTAATATATCAGTACTCTGATGTAACAAAACAAAACTGATAAGATTTGTCACTTTAGGATTTTGCCACTGTGGAATAGCTGAGGGTTACACAGGTTAACTGACCTTCTCATCAGAAGGTGAAAACACTCACAGAATAACTGCAGAAGAAATTTGCTATAGATTCCCATTCAAATATATTTAGCCCTTAGTGGTTCAATTATTTGATCCAACAGTAGTCCTTATATTTTGAAAAAAAAAAAAAAGTACATAGGAAATTAAGTGAAAGGTGAACCATAATTTAAGAAAAGAAATCTATAAAAGAATAACAGGAATAAGTCATAGTTCAATTATGCTGCAGTCTGTTAAAAATCTTAACATATAAAGCATAAGTCATGAAAACTTGCATATCCAATTAAATACATTTAGAGTGAGTTTTGGGTTTCTTTTCCTGAAACTAAATTCTGAATTTAGCTTTGGTCCTCCAAGTAATATTATGACATCCTGAAATCTTTATATAAAGAGAGATTAAGAAAACTTTTTTGTATGAAGTGGAGGAAGAGAAAATATTTTTAGAGTTTTTTAACTTCAATTGTTATTTTCAGTTGATAGAAGTATCCTCCTTGAAAAACCTAAACAGTATTTTTCTAGTTGTTTTATGTTCAGCAGCAGTCTTAACATAGAAAAGGACCCAGAGAACGCAAAACCTAAATTTATTCTTAAGAAATATCATGGCTACACAGAGCCACTTTGTCCCCAAGCATGATCTGTAATTAAAGAGATTATGGCAAAGGGCATTCCACTACTGCTTGTTACAATGCTTTTCAAAAGAAAATATATTTTAAAAGAGTATTTATTCTCAAATGAAAAGAAGAAAGATGCAAAAAAAACCTGATGTCTGGTGAGGTTACTACTTTCTTAGAGGCATGAAAGAATTGAAGTAGATATCAAATGTCCTTTATACTTTCAAAAATCATAGTTATCTATAAGACACTGAAATGTATAAAAAACAATTAAAGCATTCATCTATTTTACTGCAATGTTGAATGAAGAAACCTTGAGTAAAAATACATAGTACTATCATGAAGAAATAAAAGAATATTTTAATGCAGTATATGAACAGCCAAAAGAAATCTGTTTTTATAAGAAGAAAACTATAGAAAAGAAAAGAAAAGAAAAGAAAAGAAAAGAAAAGAAAGAGAAAAGAAAAAGAAAAAGAAAAAAAAAACAAAGAAAGAAAGAAAGAAACAAACAAACAAACAAACAAAGAGAAAAGGATATTTGAAGGAAGAATTCTCTATTTACTTTGTAGCAATAAAGTCCTTAATATCTACAGTGAACTCTTAATTCCCTGCATATAAAGTGATAATCATTGTAAACTGTGAATACATAGACCTCTCAGCCTTATGGCTGGCTGGAATGAACATTACAGCTTTACAGCTGCAAATGTGTGCTACAACCATGATTTCTAAAACTAATTTTAACTTTGTGAAACAGTGGACCGATTTGTTAAACCTGAACCTAACTCTGTCCCTAGCAAAGCTGTTCACACTTAGATGAGTTTGTTGACAGTAGAATGCCAATACTGTAAGATTTACAGGTTCATACAGATGTAGATGATACTTCATTTCTTAAAATAAAAATACCTCATTCATTCTACCTTTAGTTCTAACAGTAGATTCTATATATCTGGGGAATACATTGCACTTTTTGCTATCAAATTCTGGAATGTAAATACATATTGAAAATTAGGAGAGTAAAAATATGAAAAAATCAGTCAGTTGTTTGGTTCTGAGATGTAATCAGAAACCAAAATGCAGAGTCACTTTTCAAGTCAATTTACTTAGTTTAGAAGAAAAAATGCATCAAACTGATCTGCTTGGATGTTACAAGTTAAATCAATAACCCTACACTTCAGAATTAATGTAGATGCTGAATCAACACAAGGCATATTAAAATGAGTGTAAAAGGGTTAAATTGCAATACATTATAGATATCTAAATGCATTCACTAGTCTGCACATATAGCTTCTCAAATGAATGAGTGGCATACAATTTGTTGAACTAATTCTGCAAATAATGCAAGTCCTCTGAAATCATACTAGTTTTAATTGTAGAGCATCTAAATTTAGACATTTAATGTTTCAAATTTCTTTTTATATTTTTGAATATTAGCTTCTCTTTCTTATCTAGAGAGACCCTCTACTTCACTCTGGATAGTTGTTCGTATAACTGATGAACAATCTCTCAAAACATAAAATGTTCTTCTGGGCAGAGATCCCAGGTAAGGAATCACAGGAACTGGAGGATCCAATGACTAATAGAACTGTGTTTCAAGTCATCCATGGGGTCAGTTCTCTGTGGCACAGCACCGAAGATTGATACTAATAAAATGTATTCTCCACTCAGCTCTCATTTGCTTGAGCCTGAGAATCAGGATTTCAGCTGCATAAATTTATTGAAGCTCCTCTTTGAAAAAAATTACATAAGCTGCATTTAACCTGGCCTTGGTTTTCTTTAGAGATTGCTCAATAACTGATTTGCCCTTCACTTTTGTTTTGACCTCTATTTCATGTTGATTCGGGGGCATTCTGCTGACAAATTCGCAGCAACACTTTCCTTGCAGCAGCTTGCCCTGTAGCTGAACTCAGTGGAGAGAATGCACAAGGTATAGGGCTGATATTCTTGCTCTTTTAAAGTGCATCTAAACAACTTTGAAATAGATTTAAAGCCCATGCCACAATTTCTTGGGCACATTAACCAGGACCACCCTTGCTTATGTGAAATATAAATGGCAACAGGAAGAAATGGCTAAAAAGAGGAACACCACCCCCCTCCCAAAAAAACAAACAAACAAACAAAAAAAAGTGTCACGAAAACCTCCCCAAGAAATATTAGCTTGCGTAAAATAATACTTACCTTAGTTTTCACTATACCATCAAAAGAGATTTTGCATCACTGGACACAAGGCAGGTGTGTTGGGTTTGCATGGCCAGGTTTTGGTATTGGGGGTGGGGCTAGAGCGCAGCATCTGTGAGAAGCTGCCAGAAGCTTCCTCCATGTCCAGCAGGGACAATGCCAGCTGGCTCCAGGATGGAAGTGCCACTGGCCAAGACTGGGACAATTAGAAATGGTGGTAATGCCTCCATGATAATATATTTAAGAAAAAGAAAATAAAAAGGTTATTGCGCAGATCTAGCTGTAGCCAGAAAAGAGCCAAGTAAGAATATGTGAAAGGAGCAACTATGTAGACACCAAGGTCAGTGGAAAAGGAAGGGCAGGAGCTGAGATTCCCCTGCAGCCTGTGGGACAGACCCTGGTAAAGCAGCTAAGCCCCTGCAGCCCATGGAGGACCATGGGGATGCAGAGACTTGCCTGCAGCCCCTGAAGGACAGTCACACTGGAGCAGTGGAAGCCTAAAGGGAGGCTGTGAATCCGTGTTGGAGCATGCTCCTGGCAGGGACCTGCAGACCTGTGGAGAGAAGAGCCCACACTAGATCAGGTTTCTTGGTAGCAATTTTGATACTGTGGGAGACCCAGGGCAGAGCAGCTTGTGCCTGAAGGACTGCACCCCATGGAAGAGTGACTTACATTGCAGTAGTTAATGAAGAATGGTTGCCCGTGGGATAAATTCATGTTGGAATTCATGGAAAACTATATCCCATGGGAGGGACCTCATGCTGGAACACCAGAAAGAGTCCTCTCCCTGAGCAGAAGCAGAAACAACTTGTCATGAACTGACCATAATCCCTGTTCCCTGTCTCCTTGCACTTTTTGGGGGAGGAGGTAGAGCTGGGAAGGAAGGTGGGGTGGGGGAAAGGTTTTTTAAGGTCTTATTTTACTTTTCATTATCCTGCTCTGATTTTGTTAATAATAAATTCAATCAGTATCTCTAATTCAAGTGTGTTTTGCCCGTGATGGTGTTTGGTGAGTGATTTCTCCTAGTTCTTATCTCAATCTATAAACGGTCTGTTAAATTTCTTTCCCCTGCTCCACTTACAAAGGGGAATGATAGAGAAGCTTTGGTGGGTGCCTGGCATTCAGCAATGGTGAACCCTGTGCAGCAGGGAAAGCCCAATTGTGTTTCAATAGTCATTTCAGAAGTTCATGATGTTTCTCTGGTTTGTGATGTCTTTAGGCCAGTTTGGCTACTATTTAGGTCTCGGTTTTTTGAAAGTTTTACTAAAGAAAAGTTTTAGGAAATGATATCTGAAAAAGACTGAGCAACTTTCTCCACATCATCAAAATCAAAGCAGTTTAGCTGTGTGGGTCTAGGAGGGAGATATATGTGCAATCTTTTACTCCAGAGAAAGAATTTCAGCCTAGAAAATGTCCTTCATCAAAAGTTTGTATTTTATCAAGTTTGTTTAAAATCAAGAGTGTACCTGAGGGTTTGTCATTTCTGGACTCTCAAACATGTTGCTACATTTCGCCTTTAAAAACATTTTGTATTGAATACGTGATTAACCCTAGAACTTTCATGCAGTGACTCACTAAGTCATCTAAACAGTGAAAGGATGACTATCCTTTTTTCCACAAGTGTTCTTTTTGAGATAGAGTGGCCACAGGCTTGTCAGAGGGGACTCTTTTTAATAGTGATCTTTAGTCATTTAACAAGCCACTTGAAAATCAGTACTGCTTTAAAAACCCCAACAAATTGTGCTTAATATTAATGATGAATATTAATATGATTTCTTTCAGTAATTTCTCCCACATAAAAATTTCTAGAATTCAATTAGCTGTACTTGAAGAACACAACTTTTTCAACAGAACTTACTTGTCTTATGTAGGACCATGTGAACTATTTCGCCACAAAGAATTGCTTTTCACAAGCCTGCTTGGAGGTGCAGAATCATTTATAGACGTCAGAAAATAAAAAAAAAACATTCTTTCCACTTGTATGAAACATTCTACCTGAGGCTCAGAAAATGCTTCCTGACACTTTTATTTCACAATCTTTGCAATATAGAATAACATCATTATGATCTTATAGATGGAGAAATTTAGGAAAAAAATCTTTGATCATTTGTATGCTGGAAGTCCTTAGCAGAAATATACACTGGACAGTGGAGTAGATTATTAATGTACATATAAGCTAGGACCATGCAAGTAGATTTCCATGTACTTATAACAAAACTTACAGATTTTTTATGTTTGTCAGGAAAATTTAGACATGTCTTTGAGCATACAAAAAAATACTTGTCTGATATATTGTGGAACTAGTGTTACAGCTAATACTACACAACATTTCTTCCTTCATCTTCCCAGACAGAGAGACAGCAGACAGGGCAGGGTCCCAGGAGGACCACTGGGCATCTACTGGGAGTTCCCACTTCAGACCCAAGAAATGTCTAGCTAGTGCATTGGTTGCTTGGTTTCTGTATGTTGTCAAACGGCAGTAGCCTTGTTGTTTAAGACAAGTTGTGGTCAAATTGTGCTGAACCTTAGTAAGAAAGCAGAGGAGGAAAAGATATCTCAGGCTGCATTTTCACTCATTGTGTTCAGAGGATTGCATCATGAGCCAGAGTGGATCAGAGCAGGCTAACACATGTGACATAATCCAGACAATTTATCTAGTTGCGTGGGTTTAAGTGTAAGTTTGGACATTATTTTGAAACACATGTGTCCTAGATCTATGGATTAGCAGATTGTGAAATGTTTTTTTTTTTTTTTTTAATTTTGCCTCAAGAAAGAAAAAATACTGCAGTGAAGGCATGCCAAAGGAGGGAACTTTGTGCTAAGATTTCAAACATGTTGGTGTCTATTCCAGAAAATTCCAGTGAAGTCAATAATATTATTCTGCTTTCATACTATCTAATTGAGTCAAATTTTATACTTGAATTTCTCTGGTATCACCCCAAACAAAAGAAAGCTGAAAATATTTGGCAGTTCTTTAAGAGAAGTGTACTACAATGTATTTTCCCTAATACAGAAAGGAGTAATTCACATGCAATGCATCAGCAGGCTATATTTCACATTCCCACTCAGAAATATACACATGTACTCACTCTCACAAGAGTATACAGTAGCTGCAGTCAGATTTATGTCTCTGTGGAGCAATTTGAAAGAGTGTGATCCAGAAACTAAGCTGAACATTAAGCCTGGAGGAGCTGTTAAGCAACAAGGCTTTGCTGATTAAAACATGAACTTTATTTTAGTTTATTTAATCCATTTTGCATTCGGGTGTTTTATGTTAATTAACTCTTATGCAATTTTTATTAAATTTACTTTAGGCCCTAAATGAATATTTCAAGTTGCTATTGATAATTGTTTATTGACTATGGAACCCACATTGAATGTATTGCCACATTTAATTCTCAACACAGTTATGAAAAAGAAGAGTTTCTCTGCGGTCAAAGACAAGGATAGGAATTCAGGACGTATAAATATAAACAGAAATCTGCAGTGCACTCTCTGCGTAGGCTGGAAAGCTACAACTTCTGTAGACTGGGATGATGACTGATTTTTGGAAGAGTAGCAAGTCATAACCTTTCAATGCTTGGAAGAAGATACCTTTGAAGACCTTGTTACAGGATGCTCAAGCCAATAGTAGGCCCTCAAAATGAAACAATTTGAAAGACTCTGCTTTGTAGAGTAGTAGTGGAGGATAGGGAGAGTGATACAAAACTTGTATTTCAATCTCCTCATTTGTATTTGGTCAGGTTTGTCTGCATGTTTGAAGTGCTTCAAATTCTCTAATGCCTAATGAAACAGATTCAGTTCTGGTATAAGCAGATACAGCTTGACTGGCAGATGTACTACAACACTGGGTAATCTTTTAGGCAAAAATTACTATCATTAATGACATTATTAAAAAGCATTACTATCTTAGCTTTGCAGTGCAAGTCAGAGTGGAAAGATGATCTTGTTGTTACAGGACAGAAGTTATGAGTTCGATATCCAATATCCAGGTTTATTATACACTTACTTAGCAAGCCAGGGGTAGTGTCTTCACATTTCAGTAAATGCCCTTGCTGCAAAACAACATAAATTGTTGAGAATAATTTTTCTGTTTCTATGTTTAGCCCAACCACAACAGGACAATTAAAAGGTATTCTGAGACATTAGCAGAGGTTTTTTGTTCACCCTGCTGATATTCTCTGAATCAGTCTAAGCAGTTTAAGAACTGTTATCTGTTACTATGCTTGCTTTCCCTCAAGTTTTGTTTTTTTTTAATTTTGAAAAATGCAAAGCTAGCAACAGTGGACAATAAAATTCATTTATACACAGGCTAGGTACCTCAAGAAAGTGATGTGCATTAGACCCTTTCACATCTGGAAATTTCTGCAAGCTAGTTCAGCTCTTCAGTGTCTTCTCTCTTAAAGCCACTTAAAGATAGTAACATCTGTTCTAATGGTTTTTGCTGATTGGTATGCCTGATGAACAGGAAATGGGCTGAAATCAGCAGTTTGTTTGTAGGCCAAGCACTGCAAGTAGAAATAAGTCCAGGCAGTCAGCTACTCTAAAAAGAATCAGGTGAAGCAGTCCTCTCCAGGGGCAGAAGGACTTGCAGCCCCAGCAGATGTCTGCTTTACCCACAGGAAGCTCTGATCGGGAGGTTTGTAGAAAGATGTGAGGTCAATGAAAAACAGTGCCAGCCACTGTGTTAAAGACTGAGGGAGTATAATGGTTTTATCACCTTGCTTCAGTCTTTTTGCTAAAAAAGAGATGGTGTTCTTTTCTCCCTGCAGAAATTGGTACTGTCCTGTCCACTGACCCTGTGACACAAGTGATAACAGTTACCCAGTTCATAAATGTGAGAGATCTTCAGGAGTTATAGATGGATACAGCCATTAAAATGTAGGAAGATGAACAGAAAAAAAATTCCTTTTTATGGCCTTCTCTGAACAGAAAAGCCAATATTTTATCTTAGAGTTGTTGCTTAAACATCTACATACAGAACAGATTTTTTTGGCTAATTTAGAAAATGACAATAGTGTTTTGAAGACAAGGGGGATCCTTTTGTTATTCGTTTTCTGATCACTCTTCAGGAACACACCTGAGGAAAAATTCTTAGAGAAGTCAGTAATACTTCCACTGTTTTTCCTTATGTCTTCCAATTTAGGGGCTTGTTGAAATCAAGCCAACAGTTTTCCTTCCCACAGAAAAATATGAAAAGGATAGCAGTGCTATGGGAAGAAACCTCTTCAAGGACCTTCAGCAGAGCAATTACATTATGGCAGAAAACAGATGGCAGATCTGAGTACTGGTAAAAGGATGTGCAAGAAGTTAATCTCATACACACTGTGATTTTCTTCTTTTTTTTTTCACTCAGCTACTGACTTCTCTCCTGTGCTTCTGGTACACTGGCTGCCCATGGATGACTAATGACATGGATAACCTGAGTTCCATTCCCTCATTATTGTTGCTAAGTGCAAGAGGAAAAAATTGCTGGTTTGTGCTAAAATCATGTTAATAATTAAAAAATTGTAATTTTTTAAAATTATCTCAAGCTATTAAACTGAGAAATAGGAAAAATGCAATTTGTTAAAATACTATACTAAGTGAAAAATAGTTCTAAAGTTAAATTACTACTTAACATTATTATCTGATAAGGCTTTCTTCATCTGACTATGCTGCACAAAGGCAAAAGATAAACAGCCTGTACTTTAGATGCTTGTAGTCTCCTGAAGAAAAGGCCTTTGCCATTCTACAGTAGGGGTTTAAATGTTTATTTTATGTGTGAGTGTAAATCCCCCCTGGAAAAAGCACTGGGGATGATAGAAGATTATAGGGTGTGATTTACTCACATCCATATCCTGAGAGACAAAATGCCTTGAAATGGTCTTCCATGTAATCTGATGTAAATTATCATGGAAGTAATAAAAGCAATGAAGAATGTGTACTGTTTCATATGTAGAAACTGATGTTTTGCATATCTGAGAATCTACTGGCAAAAAAAATCCTGTTTTGATTGCACTGTTATTTCTGACAAATTATCCAAGTGTGTTTTGGTTGGGTTTTTTTTGTTCTGTTTTTAATGATGTGCACTTTTGCCCCACCCAGTGGCCTTTACCTAAATTGCCAGCTCCGCTTGTTTTTGGAGGCGTTTTCGCCCCTCCACCCCAGTCTACAGGGTGGATCTGCCACTGAAAACTGAACAAAAGCAGCATCTGTCCCCTGTTGCTACCCTGAGTATATTAGGCTATCATTATCTGCAATGACACTACCATCTGTAATGTGCTCTGGGGCAAACACAGGCACTGCCAGTAGCTTCAGCACCACAGGCAGATGCTTCATCATGCAAGAAGATACATGAAGCCAAAATATGCTGTACATGAATTCAAGTACTTGAGAAGAGAGAGAAGGAGAGGGAAACAGGGAAATAAATGTTGTTCATGTGTCTCATCAACAAAGACAGAAACAAGGAAGCATAGGCTAGGTCAGGTACATTACTCAGTCTAAATAAATAACAGGCGTAAAAAAAGAGACTCATTTTATTGCACTAGGAAATCTGAGAGTCTATAACTTTTTATGGACTTTTTTTCCTTCCCTCTTTTCACAAAGAACTTACAAAAAATTGGTTTCAAATGTAAGTAATAAATAGAAATTTGGGTTTTTTTCCTCAAAATTCTTTCACTCATCTGTAGCAGAAAACAACACACACACATTGAGGCAGAAAATAAAGACACAGAAAGTAGTTAGTTTTTTCTTTTCTAGTATATTTGAGATTTTCTCCTCTCTAAATCTCAGAACTTTTATGTAGATCTCCATCTTCTTCTCTCTGAACCAAGGTCTCTGTCATCAAGTTCTCAAGGAAACAACTCTCTCCCTGGACCTCGTTGTCACATGCAAAGGCACAAGTGAAAAATAAATCTTTTATTATTTTATTTATCTTTAGTGAAAAAGAAATCTTTTTCTATTGTCTAAAGACAATAGAAAAAGAAATCTTTTCAGAAGCCACAAGCATTCTGGCCAATTCTCTTTTATATTGTCTTTAAAGTTTGGAATGCAAAATCCTGTATTTGAACCAATGTCCTGATTTGTCTACCTGCAAGACATACATTCAAAGAACACAGTTTTCTTTTTGTTACAAACTGGATGATTACTGAATATCTGCGTTGTATGTCTATTGCAACACTTGCTGGGTCTCTTGGCCAAGACTTGACCTTCAGCATAATCTATCTTGTATTCATACAGCAAAAGAGACCCACTCTCAATAAAAAAATGCACTTTCCTTCCAGAATGAAATGCCTCTACAACAGCTACAGTACTCTGTAAATATGTTAACTACATTGATTTCCAGAAGTCCCCTAATATATGGGGAGCATCAGATCTGTATTTTGGTATCATTTTGTTTCTGCCTCTCTGTCTCCCTTCCCCCACGTGTGGTCTCGGGAATTTACTCTGGACATTCCAGAAATGGACTGCATTGCTGCAGGCAAAAATCCATCTCCTGAAATATGCAAAATGCACACGCTCTTACATGACTGTACACAGCACATATATAAATCAGCAATGTTTTCCCCACTATTTCATCTGCTCCGTATTAAAAAAAAAAAAAAAATAGAATTAAGGCCTGCACTATTTTCACAGAAGTAGAGAAAAATATTTTTCTATTAATGTGTTGAATTACACAACTAGCTTTAATGACAGGTACAGAAGAGAGGACTGTAAGAATTCAGTGCTGAACAGAAAAAACCCAGAAGGATTGTGCCTTCCTATTGCACAAATTGTTGTACGTCACCCTCCAGTCACTCCTTTATTGAACCACAAGGACAGCGTCTCATTGCAGGAGGGAAGGTATGAAATGTTACCTTTGTATGAGGTGGTCCAGTGCTGCCTCTATCAAGATTAAGTAGGTCATTTATAAGAGCCCAAGCACACACTGTATTTTGCAGTAGGAGTTTGGAGTTTAACAGACAAGCAGCCATCCAGGCAGCAGCAGTGATCACATTGTATATGAGACAATATTTTTCTCAGAGACTCTGCTTCCAAGAACAAAGTATCTTTAACATGTCTAGAGGGAAAATAGTGCTTTCAGTATGTTTTTTCATATGGTAAAGGTTCTGTAGGTACTCCACACATCATCACAAGAAATCTATTTTCTGGGCATTTTTACAGGCTTGTTATAGTATTCCATAAATTGTTGCTTCTTTTCTAAAAGGAGCCGAAGTAAAAATGCAATCTCAAAGGGTTAAACCAATTGAAGCCATTCTAAACTTGCCACATTTGTCTAGGGGAAGTTTCAGGAGGGTTGTCAATTTTAATTAGAAATGGCAAATGATTGTGCACAATGCAGCAGATTATCAGGGCTAGTTGTTAAATTATAAAAGGCTGGCTAAGCTTGAGAGTGAAGGTAGGGTCCAAATTAACAAATCTGATAGTTCATAGTTTATGCTCACAAGAAATAATTGCTTTTTCCTCCTTTCTTTTGCAGATTGTGTTCTTTGTCTGAGGAAAAAAAAATCTTATAGATCTCTAGCTAATTTCTGTGAATTAAACCTGTGTTCAAAATAATAAAACCAAGTCAAATGCCACGCCCTTTCATAGGCCTTATCTGTTTTTAACATTTCTAATTTTTTATGTTAAATCCATAATACACCCTTTGCTGGACTATAGCATTTCTTCAACTCAGAAGGTCATTTATTGAGAATTCTGAAAACAAGTTGAACTGAAAAAAAAAACATATCTATGTCTAAGGGGTGCTATGCATGTATGGAAAAAAAGGGAGGAAAAGTCCATAACTTTTCTATTAGGACTGTCTGTCCTGAAAGATAGCTCCTGCTCTAGCACTGAGGCAGAAGCCATGTCTTCCTCTACCAATGTGACCTGAAGAAAACTAACCTGGTGCTGGACACACACAGAGTTGAAACTTGGGCTTCTGCACCCTCCCCCATCATTCTTGGATGATTTTCAGTGTTGTTTAGACTTGACTTGTGGGACAACTCAGATTTCATGGTAATGCACTTATTTTCATTCCTGTAGAGCTAACTCTGAAGACAATACAAAGTCTTCATGAAGTTAATCCAAAGAAAGATAGGGATGAAATTCTCAAATTATAAAAGTCTCAAATACTAATCCATAAAACACCAGCCATTTAATAACAATACTGGTGGTCACTGGAAGACAGTCCTTTTAATCTTCAAGCATTACCTTATGTTCAAACACAGTTAAGAAAACACTGGGTAAGAAGCAAACTATATTTTCAAGTAAAGCAAAGTAAATTTCAGGAAAATCTATCAGAAATGTATGAACTGAAGCTTGACTAGAAGTAGTTCTTAAGGTGTTGTAAACAGTTATAACTATCCAGAATCTTGGAATCATTAATTAATTTTTTATTATTTATGAAACAAAGGGCTTCCAGGCTGCAAAATTGCATGTAGCATCAAGCTCTATAGATAGTGCACTATTTAAAAAAAAAAAAAAGAAATTAAAGAAGTTAATGTTCTGCACTTCGAAGAGACAAGTGAACCAATGACACACTGATTCTGAAAAAAAAAATTAATTCTCAAGGATAAAATGAGAACAGAGGCTAAAATCTAATTTCTGTCTATCAAGTCCAGCCTCTCTGCTGATTGTCTGAGTTCCATTGGCACCTGAGGGGCACAATGACACAGCTCGAAAATGTACCAACCACACATCTTCCCCCTTTGCAGTCACGCAGTCATCTTCCATCTATCACATGACAGCAGAAGGTCTGCTGAGGTCAAATGATTCCCAGTACGTGTCGAGGGGGTCAGAGAAAGGTATGGTGAAAAGCTATTTTTAATTTTCTCCCTGTTTTCCTCCTCCCCTCCTTCCCGCCTTCTTTTCTCCTACTCTCTCTCTTTCTCATATGTTTTTACTGTCAAAACAGCATATCTGCACTAATATATTCCATCAAGAAATAATCTCTTGCAAAGTACCTTATTAAAGAGTAAACCTGTATAATGATTAATTTCATTAAGCAACATTCTTCCCTGAAGGCTCCTGTTTGTAATGAAATCTTCAGACAATCACTACCTAGGGAAGCAATATGTCTGCTAAGAGCATTGCAAAATAATTGTCAAATGACAAAATATGACATACCAACCTTTTTAGATGATTGAGTAATAATACTCTAAAGAACACCACCCCACCTCCTCACCCTCCTTTATTTTTCATCTACATTCAAGCCTTGCCTATATGCAAGTTTACACTGCATTGTGCAAAATGACCACTAACTTAACTAAAACTTTACAATACCAAACCTCTCTCACTAGAGCACACTGACAACATGCAGAACAAACATAATGTACTAGAGAATCCTTAATTTTAAAGTACTGCCACATATTGTATATTCCAGAACTGAGTATATTCAGTGGGGATACTTACTTACTTTTTATGTCACAATAATTTAATGAAATCCTGAATGTTTTATTTACAGATTTTACCAAATGTAGGAAATAAGAAAACTGCCCAACACACACAAGAAATAGCATTCTCTTAAAACCACAATTTAGAGACCTGATTAAAGCTCCTTGTGGAATCTGTAATAAGGAGCTTGTTTATACATATTTATTGAATGAAAACATTTTGATGCCAAGACTCAAGAAAGACTTATTTCAAATTAGAATAAGCTTCATTTAGGAGCAAGAGATTAAGTTTACAGTGGACAAAGTGTTTTTTTCTTTTCTCTACACAGACAGCTAACTTGTATTGACAATAAGCTATACTGAAGAGGCCTTGCTCTGAAGGAATAAAGAATATCTGCATTGTGCACACATTCTTGTGCTGAATATTTACATTTGCCTACAAGAGTTTAGACTCCAGTAAATAAGGATTATGCGGTGGATCTGCCCTTACAAAGGTTTGCTTACTGTGTGAAAAAGCTAGCTTCCTCTATTGCTCCCTTTATTGCTGATTTTCTTTTCATTTCTCAAGAACTTGGAGATAAAACATGTTTTGAACCCTTTTTCGATAAAGTTGCCTCATGCGCACAATTCACCCTGTATCTCAACCTCTGCATTTTGCTAGTTTGCTCTAATTTATTTAAATGTAAGCATCTTTCAGCACAGCTTTGTTCTGTTCTATATTAAAATGATTGCAAAGATATTAAATTTTCAGAATAGTGTATTAGCTCAAACTACAGAATGGGCATTCTAGTAGAAAAATTCTGATTATTCAGCAATGCAACTCATACTTCTAGTGTTCTGCACAGAACAAATGATGTAATCCCAATTTCCCTACTGTTGCAACTATCTGAGCTAGGAGTTGAAGAAAAGGAGGAAGATAAGCAGGAGGAAAGTGTGTCTATCGTGATATGGTTTTTTCCAATTATCTTGTTTCATGTTTCAAATAAAATTATCAACTTCAGGAAAGTACTGGTTTTAATTATTTTGTATGGTTTTGAGAAAACAGGATTCTTTTTTTTCTTAGTAGATAGCACTTTTTTTAGCATTTAAAAAGTTGCAAAATGTCTGCATTTTACTATTATATGCAACATAATTTATTCAGTAATTAAAATGCAGTAATTGCCATTATAAGTTCAATATTTGCTCACAATTGTTGCATGTTGATATCAGAGACAATTTGAAATTACACTTTCCTTACCATGGGAAGGTATGGCCTCATTCATATCCCATGCAGAGCACTGCATTAACCACCACTGACACTCTCATTAACTCCTGGATCTTTAGAGCTATATTTGGTATGCTATGTAGGATCATCTTTCATGCACACTCTCACCACTCTGTGTAGATACATTCATCTTTTACCTTTCATTTCCTCTTTTTCATCATCTCCTCAAATGATGGGGCTAAATGGAAGCCATTTCAATGAAGGATACAGTTATCACTCCTTAGCACTGCCTCAAGTATCTGAGATTTTCACATGATTTCTGTAATCCTTGGATGGATACAGAACAGATTTGTTTCCAGATTCCCACTCCTGCAATTACAGCAGAGAGACTACTTAATTGCTGTGGTCATTTACTTCCTCACTTTTAACATATAGCAGAGTATTCCTGTCAAATGGTTAGTATCAAAACTAAAAGTCTTCCCTAATCTGTTTCAAGCACTAGTTTCAGCTTTGAAATCTGTCTTGCATATGTCCTGCCCAGGGATTCAGAGATCTGTCAGCTGCTGGTGAGGACTGCACTCCAGTCCAGGCCAGATCCCTGGGGTGGGAAGACCCCAGAATAGGCTGGAATTGCAGAACCTACAGCAGCCCCAGGTTCTCTAGCACAGTGGGGTTGTGGGCTTGCTTGGGCTTCTGATCAAAACAGCAGTGAAGCAGCATGGGGAAGGAGAAAATGTGGCCTTATAAGCAGGTCTTTTTCCTAGCATTCTAAGGAAACGTAGTTAAAACGACTTTTGTTAAAAGTGCGCGTACTGAGTTTGCACGGCAAGGTTTTGGTAATGGCAGTGGGGGGCTACTGCAGTGGTGGCTTCCATGGGAGTTCTGCTAGAAGTTCCCCTCATGACAGACAGAGCTGATGCCAGCCAGATCCGCCACTGGACAAGGCCAAGCCCATCAGCAGCGATGGTAGTGCCTGTGGGATAACACAGTTAAGGGGGGAGAAAAAAACTACTTCAACAATTCCATTCAGACAGAGGAGTGAGAATATGTGAGAGAAGGACATGAAGGCCAGTGAAGAAGGAGAGGGAAGAGGTGTTGTACCTTGAAAATAAAGCATATGTCAAATGTCTGCACTGAGCATGGAAGGAGAAACAGGTCCCAGAAGGAGAGTCCTGCTGCAAACTGCAGCACTCCACACCCCAAAACCACTGTGATTGTGCTCTCCCTGCCCACTCACCCTCCTCTCTGCTCCATTAAATTCAATTTCAGCCTATTAAGCTCAAGAGTCAAGAAAAAGAACTTTAAAGAAAGTTACTTAATATTAATTTAAACTCCAAAGTATTCCAGTAAAGGGGGAAAAAAAATCAATGTTGTTAAGATGTGCAATATTTTACATAATAAGGCTGGAAGAATAATGAAAAAAAAAGTTCAATATCTTATTCTGAAATCGTGTAAAATCTGTTAAATGAACTGTTTGGTAAATATATTCATAGCTCTTCCAACCAAGCCCATAAAATAATGTATTACAGATATTTTAAAATATTATATAGAAAATATGAGAAAATATATTACATTTATAATTTGATGAACAGTATAGTGAGACATCAACAGAAGTATTGTTCTTCTTGCACACTGAGAGCTATGGTATATGAATGGGTTATTACTAATTAGATTTCCATGGTTAATGCAAAGTTTATCTCCTTTGCATACTTCTAAGTGCAGTTTCACAACTGCATATTCTTCAAGGTACATAAAAAGGAGAATAGTTATTTAATTTTCTTTGAACTTGATAAAATCTGACATCAAAATAAGAAATTATCTTTTAGTAAATTCTATTTAGAGATGATAACTTTGGCCCATCAAAATGAGCAAATTTTATTCTTCCTACTCCATTTTTTTAAATTAAAATTTGCTCATATGAAAGTTCACATTACTATAAGATATATGATTAAAGTGGGATCAGGACTGGTTGGATCCTTTGAACTTGATATTAATGTGTCAAGACTGCTCTTGTCCATGTTTGATACTGGGTTTTTCGATAAACTCAACACCTAGCAAGTGCATTCACCATACAAATGTATGAGAAATTCAATAGCCAGATTGTCCACTAAAGCATCCTCACTACTTTCCATCAGGTTATACCAGGGGAAAATTAACTAGTCTTGGAAGTAGTAAGTAAAGAAGAAGTAAAGAAAAGTAACTAGTTTTGTATTCAGTGTGGTCAAGGGCAGAAATTGCTGAATGTTATCCAAAGAAATCTGTGGTGGTGTTGCTCTCATCAACACATTTCCCAGACCCTAAAAGATTTCAAAATATCACTTAAAACTGGGAAATAATTCTGACTCTTTGAATGATGTACATAGTCAAGTAGTACAGAGTGGGGAAGACAGATTTGTTTCAGTATACTCAAATTAAGTATTCATGGAACCGTAGAATCATTTAAGTTGAAAAAGATCTCTAAGGTCAGATCAAGTCGTGATGGACTTAATTTAGTGGACTAGGGCCTTTTTCTGTGTTACAAATCAATGGAAAAACAATCCTCTTCATTATTTTTGAAAGGAAAAGCAAAATGTTTTCCAAAAACGTAGTGCTCCACACTACCTACCCGTATCATGGATTAGTTGAGACAGGAATCCCAGCCTGCTGGTTAGTTATTTGGCTGGTATTGTACTCTATAGCACTGCATCTTTGTAATGCCAAGGTTACCAATAAAGCTGCCTGAGAAGTAAGTTGCTTCCTATGTGAAATATTTGAATTACAAAATCACTGTATTTTTTCAATAATAGTTTCAACTTCTAGCAAATAGATATATTTTCCCCCTGAGAGATGAAAACTCAGTACATTAAAAAAATAGTCATGTTACATGTTGGCCAAAAGTGCATCAAGGGGAAAAATCTTTGCTAATGAACCAAACCTACTGAGAGTAGTGGCATGAGGCTTCTGAATGCCCATGGGGCATTATTATCAGCAGATGTGAATAAAATGTTTCAGCTGAGTATTTCTGACATTCAGGTGTTTTTGGCTTTGTTGAACAGATGCATTTTTCTGCAGAGGGCAGACGCATCTCTCTAATTTTTATTTTAGACAAAATCTATTAAATATGCCTTGAGAAAATGTATTCATGAGATATTTGTGTATATGCATCTCTTTCTTCTACCCTGTACCCTACTGCAAAACCAAGAATTATTTCATTACCATTGGATTTGTTTTGCTTCCTTGCTCTCAAAGAGACAGCGTGTTTGAGAGAGAGCATCTTTCCAAACACAATATGCACTTCGATATTAACAAAAATTGTAAGAAAATAGAATAAAAACAAAAATGTAATTGCTTTTGCTGCATGACTGATTGCTTCCACAATACAATTAAGCATAAGGGAAAAATTACTGCATTTTGGCAGTTAATTCAGAGTGTAGCACACCACTAGTCCTCAGAGAACTTAATTTTCTGCCAAAACTAAAGGAAGTATATTAAAAAGAAATCTGATCACCAGTAAAGGTCATTCAAACAATTGTTTCTAAGTATTGGGACCAGCGCTGCTTAACATTTTTGTCAGCAACATGAACAGTGCTATAGAGTGCACCCTCAGCAAGTTTGCCAATGACACCAAACTGTGTGGTGCAGTTGAGCTGCTGGATGTAAGGGATGTCATCCAAAGGGACTTTGACAGGCTTGAGAAGTGGTCTATGAGAAACTATGAGGTACAACAAGGCCAAGTGCAAGGTCCTACACATGGGTTAGGGTAATCTCAAGCACAGATACAGACTGGGAGGAGAATGACTTGATAGCAGCTCTGAGGAGAAAGACTTGAGGGTGTTGGCTGATGAGAAGCTCCGCATGACCAAGCCACGTGCACTTGCAGCCCAGGAAGCCAATCGTGTCCAGGGCCACATCAAAAGCAGTGGGGACAGCAGGGGAAGGGAAGGGATTCTGCCCCTCTGCTCCGGCCTCATGAAACTGCACCTGGGGTGCTGCATCCAGCTCTAGGGTCCCCAGCACAGGAAGGACATTGACCTGTTGGTAGGAGTCCATATAAGGACCATGAAGCTGATCAGAGGGCTGGAGCACATTTTCCATGGAGACAGGCTGAGACAGCTGGTATTACTGATTGGAGAAGAGACTACTACAGGGCCTTCTTTTCATCCGTTATCTTTCCAATACCTAAAAGGAGCCTGCAAGAAAGCTGAGAGGAATTTTACCAAGGCATGTAGTGATAGGACATGGGGTTATAACTTTAAACTGAAAGAGGGAAGATTTAGCCTAGATATTAGGAAGAAATTCAGAAATACTGTGAGTGTAGTGTGGCACTGGAACAGATTGTCCAGAGGAGCTGTGGAGGCCACATCCTTGGAAGCATTCAAGGTCAGGCTGGATAGGGTTTTGAGCAACCTGGTGTAGTGGAAGGTGTCCCTATCCATTTTGGGGTTTGGAATTTGAACTAGAATTTTTAAGGTCCCTTCCCACCCAAACCATTCTAGGATTCCATGATTCTGTGAAGATTAAGCTACACATTCTAAATCAGTGTAAGACCACAAAAAGATTGTTTTGACTAAAGCCATCCCTGCTTTGAATTGAAGGGCTTCACTTACAAAAAACAGTTTTTCCTTCAGCAGATTTTTTTTCTTCTAACTAAACCATCATTATATCAGACAGTAAACATTATTTCTTTAATGTTATGGAAGAATAGCTTTGACAGATCTAAACCTATAAGAGAAAAGAATGGCATTGGGTTTATAAAATAGGAAAACCCATCTGTATGAGTAAAAGCATATCTACATTTTCATATCTTTATATGTATACAGCTATGTTTACACACATATTTACTTTAATATACACATTAAAGGTCATTTGGCTCATGCCAAACTACTGTTACTCTTTAGGTGGCAACAGTTTTATTTACCCATGAATGCAATATTACCTAGGTGCAATCTATAGTGATTTTACTCGCTATTTAGAGGTTTTCTAACACATTTTTGAGGCACAAAACAGCAGGAGATGATGGTGGTATTTTAACAGCTTAACATTGACATTTTAACTTCAGTTCATTTCCTTTTTTGACTTTAAATTATGTGATCTGTTTCAGTAGCACATGGCTAAGGTTTGTTCTGTCTGTAAAATAAGTAATTTTTCTTTTAGTTTTGTTTGCTTTGGATATGTAGAAATTTATATACCGCATGATATCTTACTTTAACAAATCTGTTTAAGAGTAGTTGTAAAGGAAGGAGAAGTAATAATAACTGTAATGATAGCAATTGTAAAATCTTGCAAAATCTGCTTCCTCCAGGTGGCAGAGGTGAAATCAAATTGGCATTTCTGTATGCTCAAAACAATAAGATTTTTGTGAGTGTTCTGATATTTCTGTTTTCATATCTTATCCTCTTATTTTTTATAAAAATCAATTTTAAAGCCGTTTGCCTCCACAAGTGAGGAAAACCATGCACTTCTGAAGGTAAAGTCCCACCTCTGCAAGTATGAGTGCAGTGGAAAAAGTCTGAGACACTGATTAGAGCAAATATGTAATTACTGCTTGGTTGAAAAACCTTATTTATTTACAATTAATGCAGGCTTTTGAAAGCAAGTGCTTTGTGTGTTCATTTATTTATCCAATTTACAGGTACTTATAGCATCTGGTAGCAGATACTTGAGCAATTGATAAAGGCATTATAACTGGCTCACCTGTTCTTTCCTGTATTTCTTTTGATAAAGGATAAAATACTAATTCAACCTCAAAAATGGGCCTGTCTTCTATGTTTCCTGGCAATGCAAACATCTCTCCAGTAACTGTGTCAGGCTCCAAGATTCTTCTTAATAAGAAAATTACTCATAGCACACTATATTCTTGAACTATAAAAATAACTAGTAATAAGTCAATTTATTTTTTCAGTTCTCTCTACCGATTCATTTGGAGACAAGTTTTGAAAGTATATCTGCAGTCTGCTGTCTGAGGATCCTCTTTACCACAGCAAGAGAAGAAAGAACGCTGCAGGATCTTAATCACTTCTCTTAAATACATTGTGAGAGAAATAGAACAAGAATAGAAAATGTATCCAGCTGTCTTCTCTCTGTTCTTTTTTTCCTAATTTGTGCTTGTTATCCAAAGAAAAAAAGTTTGAGTTTGACTGTACCTAAAAAATTACCAAACAAGTAGTTCTCTATAAAATATAGTCTCAGTGACAGAAGAATTCTGATGCAGTTGCCAGATAAAAGAACTCCATTATTAAAATTTTGGGCCTTTTTTAAAAAAATGATATTGATAAAAGATTTAGTTGATATCAATACATTTTATTTTGAGAATTTATACAAAGACATCAGTGATTTCTCTCAAAATTTCCAATAAAAATAAATAAGGCAATCATTTCATTGTGGTCCAATACCCTGATGAATGAGACAAGAGAAAAAAAGTAACTAGACATAAAAAATCATGGAGCGTGATAGCAGCAGACAAATTGGGTTAGAAATTAAGCAAATAAGCTCAAGACATGCTTATTCATAATTATATGTGGATGCATGAATGTAGGACTGAGCTACTACACACATATGCATATGGGGTCAAACAGAAAAGCAAATGTATGTAACTGAGCAAGTGGTAAAGATAGGTATAGATAAGGCATAGATAGGATGAAAATAGATGGGATGAATAAAGAATACAACTTCTTGCAATAAATAACACTGAAAAGTTACCATGAAATATTTTTTTATCCTTGCATAGTTTTTTCCCCTCCTTGTCAAATAAAATATATATGAAAATATGATATCTACTTAAAAGAATAGCTACTAAAAATAACAATGTTTTTAAATATACTGTTGGGAGGTGACTTGATGAATGCGTGTTTTCCATGTAAAAAGGATAAATTAATACCACAGAACCAGCTTAAAAATACATGTTCTTAACATCAAACTGACTATCTTCCAAAACAAAACAAAACAAAACAAAAAAAAAAAAAAAAAAAAAAAAAAAAAAAAAAAAAAAAAGAAATAAAAAGAAAGGAAAACTAAAGGAAAATCTAAAAGAAAAGGGAAAAAAATGTTTAAATATTTCTTTTAAATTTGGTTATGGTTTGTTTGTATTTTAAGTAATTTAAGTCTACTAGCATCTGCATTGTAACCCTGAATAACAGGAATTCCCCACTGAAGGCCCATGGAAACATTAGAAATCTGAAAAAAGCCTCACCATTACTGGGATGACTTTTATTATTTCAACATCTACCTCAGGTCTCATCCCTAAGGCACTTACATGGTAAATTATCATTAGACAGAGATGGAAATAAGTTAACATACACGGCAGAATGTACCAGCAATTTCCACACTGGGACCATGATTTTCTGCAGGATAGAAAAGGCTTAAGAAGGCATTTATACCTACACAGCACATTGGTACTTCACAGCCCAAACATTCTCAATACGCACACACACAAACCCTCAGCAAAAGCAGCAGCTCAGTGAGATTTAGATCCGAATTTTATGTAAGTCTACTACCTTTTGATCAAGAGTTTTGGTGTGGATCAGTCACTAAGACTGGTTAAAACAAGCCTGTGCTTTGAAAGGTTTTTCTAATAACCAGACATAGGGGAATTCAGTGATTTTTTTTTTTAAACTCTGTGTGCATGCATATTGGTATCCATTCTGATTTTGCAAAAAGGACCACATTTTACAGTCTGAAAATGAGCACAAAACTATTTGCATAACATCTGCACTGCTTGGAGGGTTGGAACACTACAGCAATTAGGTCCATACTCTATTCACTTACAATTCAGACTATTACTATAGTTGAGCTAATTTAATGTTTAGTTAAAGGAGAAGAGGTATTTTTATTTTCCTTTAATGATTAATGCTGTACCAGAAACCATCACATAAACTGTTTTACTTTTAAGTAGGTAGCTATAAAAATATTTTCCTTCTATATTTTTAAGGTGAAAGAAACTTTGAAGGATACTAATTTAATCTGTTTAATATGTGATTGTTTTCATCTACAGTGTGTGTCTTAATTTGACTGATTTTACATAGGTGTCATTCTACAGCCTATAATCTGTATGCATGTGATATAAGCATAACCTTTAATGAACAAGATTCACAGGAAAAAAGTTGCTAATATAATGCTAGCATAGCAGCACCTGCCAACACCTCCACAATTAGAAGTCTGTGTCAGCATTTCAATTATAAAGAAACTTCTAATTTAGAGGATCATAACTTGACAGTAAAAATTCTTTCTGTGTTGCAAGTTGACATGCAAGGTCTCAGTTCAAAGCATTTTTATTAATACAGGTTTAAATTGGTTTAGATATTATGAAGTTATAGAAGACTACAGTGAAAAATGAAAACATACTGTGGATGTTTTTTCATCACCACTGTAGCTCAAATGCTTTGAAAGGGAAATCCACAAACATTACAGTTGTTTATGTGTAACCAGGATCAGTGGCTGATTTTATTTTTTCTATTAATTTAGTAGGAAGATGTAAGTTTTAAAAGTCCAAAGTGTTATGTTTCTTTCTGTCATTTTGGGGATGCATATTTATCATTAAGAATTGTTGCCCTGATTTATTCAAGTTTTCTCAAGCCTTCTGATGTTTGCATTTTTGTACAGAATTTTCTCACACACTTCATGTAAATAACTTATTGTTTACATTCTTTTATGGGGGACGAGCAACCTGATGGACTGTTGGGTTGCCCAGTGACATTGAGGAGGTGGCACTATCACCCTCCAATGACACTGGGATTTCAGGAAGATATAAAATGGAGTCAGATTTTTTAATAAACATTTTTTCGTTTATCTTGAAAAGAACTGCTCCGCATCATTTGTGCTGTGTTCTACAGTGACAAAGAATAATACATTAATTGTTTAAAATATTTATTTCTGAGTATATCAGATATCTGCTGAAGCAGACCATGGCAGTACATGTGTGAACCTATGGAACAGAGGTCTTTCCATAATGACATATCATTTACTAATAGCATTTCCATGAATTACAAATTTTTCAAGTGTGTATTGACACAATTGTTCCAGCTGAGAAATTACCATGCACTGTGTCAATAAGGTACTTATCATAGTTGCCTATTGCTTTGCACTGACACAGTAACTACTAACTACTGCTCAGACATTGTGCTATCTGTTGGCGAAAGGAAATAATTTTCAGTTTGTGACAGGTTAGGATCCACTGAGGGAGATAAATGACAAGGATTTCATTCTATTCTTAGATGGGTGGCTGTAGGAGGCAAAAATGTCAATAACAACTAGATCATTTTTGTGACCTTGCTGAGAATATTCCCCTCCACCCTATTTCCAGCCCTTTCATGCTGTTTTCAAAGCCCTAGAGGACTGAAAAGCATTGTGAGGAGCTCCTAGAATCCAGCAGTTATATGGAATAGTGTGTGAAGGTTCACACTGCATTCTTTTGTTGCCTGATAGAAAAGAGCACCTGAGTTTGACTGGGAAAGTAAAGAGAGTTACCTCTGAGAAAGGTCAGAATACTATGGGCAACCTGAGGTGCTGGAGGAAGGGTAGCTTGCAAGCCACAGCAGCAGGGGAAGTTTCTCAGAGGGAGCCAGCAGCCAGCTCATTGGGCCAGAGCTTGATACAGAGCTGCTCCTCATCCGGGGCACACTACTGCACAAACATGTCCATGCAGCAGAGAGAACCCACACCTCCCTGGAAAGGACTGTGCAGTCAAAAAGACAGTTCCTGAAAATGTTTTCCAAGCAACGTGTTAAATCTGTGCACTTCACAGCCACCTTAGCCCTCTTGTGGACAGGGCAGCTCTTTCCTTGCTGAGGCACATTGCTCCCAGAGGTGGAACACCTTTGTGTCATGGTTCCAGCAGGTGTGTCAGAGCTCCAGGGTTGCAAGCAGAGGCAGTGACTTGCACTGCTGTGCCAGCAGCAGGTCCTGGGGATTTATAGATCTCGAAATATGTTATGGTCTCTTGTACTAGTCCCTTTCAGTCCAAAAACAGTATCTGTAAACATAGTTTGCTACTGGGCAGTAATTAGTGGTTTGTAAATGCATTGGAAATTGATTTTAATAAAGTAATTACAAGTAAGGGAAAGCTGGGGGAACAAAGTTATCAAACAAAAGTAAAGAGAATATACATGAATAAGATGGGCATCTTTTCTAATCCTTCACCTCCATGTACTGCTATCACACCTGAACTGCATTTGGCTGCATACTAATACATTAATCACACATACTCCTGTATCACTCTTCAATGCTCAGTATCTTACAGGGGGCTTTTAACTGGTAGCTGTTTTCTCTATTATTTCTCACAGTGTCTTAAATCTGCCAGAAGTCCAGACACTGTAGGTGCCCCTCACTGTAATTTAGTGATTTGGTAAAGTCACAATGTTTTCCACCATCTTTAAAGGTAATAAGTACATACGATAGTTCAGAAGTGTAGGATGTGATTTATATTATTTATACACAATTCAGCCACCACTATATCACACACTACTTCTTCTATTGGTTATTTCTTCTACTGGTTTGTTGTTTCCATTTAGAAGTCTTTGTAGCAACAATAAAAAATAAAATAATAAAAAAGGCTTGGTCCTCATCTTATATTAAAGAACAAGATTTTACTTCAGAATTTCTAGAAGATTACAGTTCTTACCTTCTTAATTAATCTTCCTGATTCAACATAATACCCTGCTAATGGTGAGAAGACATGCTTGAAATAAATTTAAACTGTTTTAGAATTGTGCAAAGGTGTCCTAATCAAGACCCTTTTTAATACATATAATGAAAACATAAAACATACTATTATTCATTAACTTATGGTTTGGGTCTCTCATTGAAACTTGAAAATTTTTCTACCTTTCTTGCAGATTATGGAATTCAAGCCTATCAGCCAGTGATAGTTTATCAGTACCTTATAGAGATTTTCTATCCAGAAAGTTTGGACCTGTATTTTCTAAAAACATTAAAATAAATACTAGTTATCGGTATAATATATCAGAAAACAACTTTGCAGCACCCTCTAGTGACACATTACCAAATCAGAATGTTCTGGAAAATGAAGTGACCAGGGGGATGGTCTTATTGTTAAGAAAGCAGCTTTTGGCATTACCATGATGGTAGAAGGTGTTCATTTTCACCATTCCACTCTCATAAGGTAAATTACAAAGACCCTACCTCTGCAAGGCACTTAAAACTGCATTTCTTGACCTGAAATAATTCCAGTAAAGGAACTGGATTTATTTTGTGTTTGAAACTGCTCTGGTAATATATAGTTTTATATATATATATCTGTTAAGAAGCTAAATTGACACCTGCAGAATTCCTAAACCCCTTTTATTCCTTGTGACTTAGATCTGTCATTGTTCAGTGCTTCCTGTGTCAGTGTGTTCTTACAGCATGAAGATGTGACAGCAGACACCTGACAGCTGAAAGATCTGCTTCACTGCATGGAAGTATTTGAGCATGACTTCTGGAGTTTAGTAGAATTTGGCTCCTAAGCATTTAAAATCATCTAGAGATCAACTCATAGCCTAAGTTTATAATTTTTTTTCTTCCCTTAAAACCACTGTAGCCAAAACCATGCATGTGTATGAAAATTAGGCTTCATCACTGATTTATATCCATTATTGCAGTAATCCAGTTTAGGAAACAGTACACTTCTTAATGAAAGGTAAAGATTTTTAGCAAGGTATTGGTGGGTTTTGGGGGGTTTGTTACTGTATTAATGTCTGTGTTGCTATAAACTGAAGTTATTGCATTAATGTCTGTGTTGCTATAAATTGAAATTATGCATGTGACAGACTCATCCCTTTTAAAGGAAAGCTCTGGATACCATATTGTGAAATTCAGATTTTGGCTTATGGTGTTTTGCTTTTTTTTTTCTCTCCAAGAAAACAGCATACACCTCTAATAAATTAATAAGGAGCATAATTTTTTTTGTGTGTATATGTGATTTTTTGCCTTCGGAATTAAACTGCTTAGAAGCATTGACATAGAACTGCTCATTCAGTAAAGTGATGCTTTTCCAGTAGGGTATGACACTTCTTTCTTTCCTAAATCTGGATATATAATACCCTAAGAGGTATAATGGTGTAATTTATGTGTATGGTGTAGCAGAGATCTTAAGGAGTTGTGATATCTTGAGTTGTTTTGCTAGATTTAGAAGTGTGTCCCTTTAGATGTAGGGGAAAGTTAGTAATGCAGTTTTCTCAGAAAAAGAAACATTACTACCTTCTTTCATTCTCTCAGCTCTCTCCTCTAAAATAAGGGTTGCCATACTGTTAAATAGACATAAAAATTACAATATGGAATAGGGACAACTTGTTTGGTGTTGATACACACTGTGAAACCCTAAGATCCTCCTGTCTTCTTTCACTTATTCATAAATACTGGATAAGTTCATCTGTCTTTTCCCTTTCCCAATCTAATAACAAAATAGTTTCAAGAAAGATTTTCTTTGTAAAGGTTGCTTGAACTCAACTTTTCTTTCATGACATGTATTTTTACATACATCAGATATATTATTTACATAGGAAATTAGCAAGTGGAACAATGAATCACAGATCTTAGAAAAATGTTTTATTCATTATCTCCTGCACCCTCACATACAGTTTGAAACCACCTGCAGTATTTATTGCTGGAATGAGCTTTCAAAGTATTCAGACATAAATGATATGTACAGAAAATTATTATCCCTTCTTTAAAAATAAACATCTATGGTCTGAAACACTGGAGCTGTATAGCAAATTTGCAGAAAAAATATTAAAATAGCATTTCATAGAATAGCAAAATAGTTTATAGTACTATATACTATTGTATATAGTATACAGTTAACTTTAGCTGTCTTGAGGAAAGATAGCTAAATGTAAAAAGGCATAAAAGCATTATTTTTAATATATTTATCAAGAGAATAAAAAATAATGGTATGCAATATATATATATATGTAGCAGCAGCAGAGATATCTCTTCAAGGAAAAGAGCTACTATTTTTTCCAACAGATTATATTTTCCCTTTGAGGACACAGAAATAAAGCAAAAGGCTTACTTAAATACTTGCCATTTCAGGTTTTGCTGCAAATACTACACACTGACAGTGTTAGAGACTGGTTTCTGTACACAAACTCAAACTTAGGGACATTTACCATGTGAAATAAAGTGATTTCTATAAAAAACATGCTATGGAAATAGCAGTAAAACGTACATGAAAATCAACTGTAAGTGTCTAATACAAGTCTCTGTTTCCTTTATGGCCCAATATGAGTGGTGCCTTTTGTACCATGACCATACCAGTTCTCTACACATCTCTGCTTCTTTTGTAGTTGACTCAGACTAAAATTCCTCTTTGCTTTTCCTATTCTACAGCTCTCCCTCAAGTAGTTCATCTAACTCCAACAGATGTGTTATTCACAACATAGAATAAGCCACTACAGAATCAGTCCCATGATATGAAATGATGAAATGAAAAAGTGCATTAATCTTTAAATTTCTTTAGTATACTGACATAGAACCTTACCTATTCTGAGGAAACATTATTATATCACCACCTGTTTCTGTCAAAAAAATTATTTCTCTTTTCTGGTAATTCACCTCAAAAAGCTTCTTTGCATCCATCTGCAGCCAAAATCAGATGTAGAAAGCAAGGCATATTTTTCATTAATTTCTTCCTCTATTAAAACTATAGTTTTTCTAGATTATTCAATAAATTTATTGAGATGTTGAATGTTGTTTTTGTATAATTTACCTAAAGAACCCTGAATAATTTTACAGGCACACATAGCTTCAAATTTTGTTTTAAATGCCTCATCTGCAAAGAGTTCAGGGAATGTCAATTCATTCCATCTCAGGAATTTTGCAAAGATCAGATCTCCTCAAAGATCATGTGAAAGATCATATAAGTTTCTTTGCTCACATTTAAGAATACAAGAGAAAGTGTACCATTTTGCATTAATTCAATGCTAATTCATTATCACAGATTCATTGACTCTTTCATTGCAATGCAAATGTCATGTCAAGATGGTATTTTTTCTAACCTTTGAAAAGGATAAATTCAAATTTTATTTCCATGGAGGAAAATATTAGGGAAGAAGATTTGCTTTATGTTAAAAAAATATGGGAGATTTCAGCAGCCAGAGGTAGGATTTCATAAATTATAAAGAGGAAGAAATACAAGATATTTCATTCCATTTCACTTCATTTCCATTTGAAGAAATTACAGAAGTCAATATACAACAAAATAAAGTGATAATTTCTGACCAATTTTTTTCTTCCTAGCTAATAATTCAGTGGGTATTTTGTTGACAAATTAGTGTTGTGTCACTCCCAAATAGACAGTTTTTAAAATTTTTCGGAGTTTGGTTTTCGAAAGAAAGCTTTACATCATGGCTGATATTCTCTATTCACCAAAGCACTATTTTTATACACTGATCTGAAATTCCTAGTACTCTCATACTGCGCCACACTTTCAGGAAACGCAAAAATGTCATATTCTGTGTTGTGTTACAACAGGTAACACACAGATGTTATCATTTTCTTCAGCATGAGTCTGAAATTGTTGTTTGGGACATGATCTGATTCATGAAAATGTTTTTAACATTCTGGAGTAGAAAGCACACTGGGAAACACCAACCTGTCACCCTCACCTCTGTCCCTGGAAAAATCATGGAGCATAGGCTAAGGCCCATGAGGGACAGGGTGGTGATTCGAGACAGGCAGCATGGCTTCACCATTGGCAAGTCCTGTCTCACCAACCTTGTGGCCTTCTACAATGAAATGACTACAGTGGTGGACAGGGAGAGGGCTACAGATGTCATCCACCCAAAAGTCTGTAAAGCCTTTGTCATAGTAACAGTGTCTCCAAATTGGAGTGAGATAGATTTGATGGGTGAATAAGGAACTGGTAGGGTAGCAGCATCCAGAAGGTAGTGGTCCATGGCTCAGTCTCAGTGACTATTGGTGACAAGTAATGCCACTCAGGAGTCTGGACTGGGACCAGCGCTATTCAATTAATGCTATTCAATTAATCAATGGCATAGACAAAGGGACTGAGGACATCCCCAACAAGTTTGCAAACAATACCACATTGAATGGTACAGTTGACATACCTGGGGATGGGGTGCTCTCCAGAGGGACAAGCTCAAGAAGACAACCCATGGGAATCTCATAGTGTTTAGACAAGTGCAAGGTCCTGCACAAGGGTCCGGGCAACCTCTGGTATCAACACAGGCTGGGGGATGAACAGATCAAAAGCAACCCTGCCAAAAAGCACTTGGGGGTGCTGATGGAAGGGACGATGGACATGGCAATGCGAGCTTGCAGCCCAGAAAGACAATTGTGTCAAAAGCAACATGACCAGCAAGGCAAGGGAGGGGATTCTTTCTCCCTCTCTATTCTGCTCTCATTTGACCCCACCTGCAGTGCTGTGTCCAGCTCTGAGATCCTCACGTAGGAAGGACACAGACCTAGTTTTTTTCTAATTTCTATTGATTTCCCTGCTCCACATAGTGGTCAGCCAAAAATTTTTTATGATCTTTGGGAGTCTATATTTATTTTAATGGTTAATAAATTTCTTTTTCCATTTTATTTTTTTTACCCCTAGTCAAGAGCTTAAGTCTTGAAGTTTTGTGCCACTTCTCTTTTCCTCTCATATCACAGATTAGGTCAATGGTAGAATTGACAATAGTAGCAGATAATGTAATACCACTTCTGATAAAGGTCTTTCCCATTTCTTTGTAGCTTTGTAGCATCTCCCTCCTCCCGTATAAAACCAGTGGGATTATTTCTAAAGGTAAAAAATTCACACTGTTTTATAAAGGAGTAGAAGTACAAAGATTTATTTTCTGCTTTTGTTTTTATATAAAATTTATGGCAATATCATATCCAACCATTTGCTGAACCCTGCTAGATATTCTACAACCAAACATGAATGCATAGACATCTAAAACATTTTAAAAATAGATAGTATGCTTGTTTGTATGAAGGTTTTACTGAAATCACAGAGGAGTTTCTCTTGGCATAAATGCATGTAATTTACCCTTGTGTATCTAACTCTGGCACGAATCCAGACATAAGGAAAACACTGCTTAATGCAGTCCCAATGAATATCATAATGGTTTTTGCCATACCCATGAAGAAAATGTTGCTTATGACCTGCCTTGTAGTGTAAACCCCTCAGGTCCCCAGTACATCATGTCTTGTACCCGACAAAATATAGTTATGGTACATGTCTTAGAAAAAGCAGAAGTTTATGATGGGCATATGTTCCTTTATCATTCCTTAGTAACCACTAAGTAACCACACCCCCAAAGAGCAAAAGCCATGCTGAGCAAAAGCAATGAATTTCATAGAACAGTAAACAAAAGTATGGAGAAATTTATTTTGACCACCAAAAAAATCCTGAAAATGTTCCGTGACTAGGTTCTGTACAGTTCAGAAAAGAAAAGGAACATAGGCCTTCACCACTGATACAGGTGTCATACCAGCAGAAAGGTACAGGTGACATGGTAGTGGGTGATCAGCAAGAACAAGTGGATGAGGCCTTCCAGCAAGTTTGCTTATGTTACAGAACTGGGAAGAGTGGTTGATAAACCAGAGGGTTGTGCTGCCCTCAAGAGAGACCTCATCAGGCTAGAGAAATTAGTTGACAGGGAAATTTTCAAGGGAAAATTCAAATTTATGCAGCTGGGGAGGAACAGCTCCATGCACCAGTATATATGCTGGGAATCACCCAGCTGGAAAGCAGCTTTGCAGAAAAGGACCCAGGCCACTTGATGGACACGAAGCTGAACATAAGCTGGTACCATACCTTTGCAGTAAAGAAGGCCAAGGGTATCATGGGATGTTCTAGGAGACATGTTGTCCATAGGTCGAGAAGGGTGATTCTTCACCTCTGCTTAGCACTGGCCACACCCAGAGTGTTCCACAGTTTTGGGCTCCTCAGTACACAAGAGGCTTGGACATACTGGAGAGAGTCTGGCAAAAGGCCACAAAGACCATGAGGGGACTGGAGCATCTCTCTTATGGGGAAATACTGAGAGAACTGAGGTTGTTGAGCCTGGAGATGAGAAAGTTCAGGAGGATCTCATTAATGTATATAAACATCTGAGGGATAGGTATAAAGAAGACAGAGCCAGCTTCTTTTCAATGTGCTCAGTGACAGGACCAGAGGTAATGGGGGCACACTGAAACACATGAGGTTCCCTCTGAACATCAGCAAACATTTTTGTAATGTAAGGGTCACCAAGGCCTGGCACAGATGGCCCAGGAAAGTTGTGGAGTATCCATCCTTGGAGACATTTAAAATTCAGATGGACATGGTCCAGGGCAACCAGCTCTGTGTGAACCTGCTTTAGCAGGGAGGTTGGATCAAATGACCTCCAGGTACCCTTTCCATTCTTGATCATTCTATGGTTTTCTGATTGTATGATCACTGCAAGCAGGTATAAATCCTTCAGTGAAACTAACCCCCTATTAAAATATGTATCAGTTAATTGTTAGTCTGTGAGCAATCCTAATCCAAACTACAACATCTTATTAATGACAGAAAAAAAATACTGAACAGATTGTAGTATTTGATAAGCCTGCCATTTATTTAGAATTACTATATTACTTCAAGATCATAAAATGACAAAAATAAATTGTGTAAAAAATATACACTCACCCACCCTGTTAACCCTGTGAAATACATAATTAATTAACTTCCCTTAAGTTTTGATGAATAATAGAGCTTCAAAAATATCTTTCAGAGTTCTTTGATTTGAAGTGAAAACTGATAATAATATAAACTTTGCATTTAGAAATACTGAATATTTAAATAAATGAAAAACATCAGTTATTTTGTGAGCTATGAATGCAGTATTTTCTTGATTTTTTTAATATTTACAAGACTTTCATAACTGTCATACATTTTTTTTGTTTCATACATAGTCTTATTTATGGAGTAGAAACTCAGCATCCAAGGCATTTTGCAAACTTGTATCAAAATTCCCAGAGACTATAAATTCTTTTCCTTGTATTTTTTCTTGTTTGAAGTTCCATATTATGCCAGTTTAGAAATATACATACTCAGGACTTTTTCATTAGTTATTTTTATTGTCATCATCTCTGGTAACCTAGAAATTGGATTAAAGTCTGCAGAGAGTTTTGTTTCACCTTTCTTAGTTCATTGTGTGTTTTAGCTGACTTGTATTTTTATCTGCATCAAAGGGAGAGAAAAGAAGAAATATGTTCTTACTGCTTCCATATAACTCATGCATAAGGAAAGAAAATACTTGCATAACAAGCATTCACAGCATCCTATTCTTCCTCTGAATTGTTACTGATGCCTCCCCAAAGACTCTTTAGTATGGTCTGATTTAAAATGTACTTTGAAGCAGCTTCAAGCTTGTCTTGAACTAATTATCAAGTATCAACACACTACCACACCTGACAGGTTGCACCATTTCTAAGCAAACTAAGTCTCACTCTCCTGTTTTGTTTTGCATTTTGATGCTAAAACTAATCCTGACCTTAAGGTCAGGAATAAACTCATGTCCGACAGCTTGCTGAAACAGCTTCTGGAAAGACACCCAGTCATTTATCATCTTCATAATTGATAATATCTCCTGTGAAACAATGTCAGTTGAAGGCAAGGAAATAAAATAGTGTGGTCAGAAAGCCTTTTAGCATTTCACTGTAATTAAAAAATGAGGGGGAAAAGGTAAATACTAAGGGAAAATCTGAAACATTTGTCTGTACTTAGACAAAGTTGAATTACAGCCTCGTAAAATGTAAAGATCTGTTTAGCACTGATGAGAGTCAGATTAGCATGCCTATTGGTTTTAGTGGGGTTGCTACATGAAGTAAGGCTTTACTCAGGAAGGATGAAGGTTGATAGCATTACACACCCAGTGAGGGCTGTAAAAAAAATATGACTCGTGCCTCACTCTCTCTGCTGTATGATCACATACCTCCTTATGGATAAATCCTGCAGGATTTATCTTCTAGGGTTTTTCAGGAATATACTTTTTACTTTTCCTCCTGAAGTTACTTTCTCTTCTGTTTGCAAATGGCAGAAAAATTCTGTCTCCCGTAAAGAAGCCCCTTTTTCCATGAAGTTATTTACTTCAGTTATTATTTGACTGACATAAAGTTTATTCACAGATTTTGATATCTGGGAGTTTGAGTACCAGATTCTGAGGCACTAGTAATAATTACAGGCCAATTCAAAGTTATGCTCCAATCAAGCACATGAAACCATGTGGTTTCATAGGTACTTCAGAAGTTTTATCATGTCTTTAAAATACTGAAGCTGATTTTGATGCAGTTCAAGCACTTGAACTTTAATCTTTACTTTTTCTTTCACTGTACATAATATACAGCACTGTAAGGTGTCATTTCACAATTATTCTCTCAAAACTCATTCTTTATGAGAAGGTTACTTGATTTCTCACATAATTTTTCATTGTTTAAATGAATGTAACACAACATAAAAAGAGTATGAATGTTCTAGAAGTTCCTAGCATGCTTAAGGTGCTAAGTCAGATGATACTGATCTAGGGCTTACAGAACAGGCTGAAGAGAGGGTCCCGACTACTTTCAACACAGGAGAATATTAGACATTTTAAAAAACATAAATGAAAATTCACTTTTTCTAGGCTTGTGCTTCCATTACTGCTGAAGAAACATTACCAGAAAGTAGATAGAGTGTTGCTTTAGCTGTTTGCTTTAATAAAATGTACCTGTGAGATTGCATTTCCCTAATTCTCACAGCTGGCATTAAAATGGATTTAGCTAGCTAGCTGGAGATTTAAAAGTAGCCTTTCAAGTTCACCTTTAAGAAGCTATATTAGCTTTGCCTACTTGCCTGTTTAGTAATGCAGCATACAGCGTACCTGGCTTTAGACAGGACTAGAGATCAAATCTAACCTCATAAATCTCCCAGTTCATGACTACAGGAAGCTGTCAAAAACTAGATGTTGTTTCATTCTCCAGGGGCTGGTGTACTGCTCTGGATCTCTCTTAAGTGCCCTCTAGCAGTTGATCACCAAAATGTGTAATAGCCTTGGGAAGGACTACACTACCCTTTTGACCCCAGAGGTAATATTTTGATAGGGCTTGACCTTAATAAGACTGCCAGCATAAAAGCCTAACAGTAAGAGCAAAGGAAAACCTTTTCTGAATAGCAAATAGCTGAAGAAAACATTTTCTGCACACTCCATAAATTATTACATTTACCTCTGGCAAGTACATTTAAAGAAAATCGTGTTCTGAATCACATTTTGGAACACTCAAATTCAACACCAGTTTCTAACCCAAAAAGACTAGCTTTCAAACAAATGCTGAGCAAAATTCTATCACTTTCACTCAATTTAATCTTTATTTGACCAACAAATCCTATTGAATAATAATGTCTGGATTTCTCCCCCTTTTTCATTTAGTCTCTTACATTTATTCTACTGTTTTACTAATTTCATTCCAATTTAGGTCAAAGGATAAGGATTTCAGATGTCTTAGGATGACAGAGTGTAGAGGGGAAATCAGGGGGGAGGAGGTGGGAAGGGAGGGGAGTAGCATCATAATGAAAGAGAATAACCCTTGCCAGTTTTTCTGACAAGATTCTGAATCAGTATTTGTAACCCTTGACCATTTTTAACCTCACTTGACCACTACAAATATAATTTGACAAATCACTTTCTTCTTGCAGTTCCTCTACAGCCATGTGTCACAGGTGATATATTCTTTCCTTTGAGCTTTACCACTAATATGGTTCCCTGCTGCACCTTGTTGGAAAGTGGTGTCATTTGGGCCACTGGGTCCATAATGAGCTTAATTTCTGCAGGATGCCAGAGAAGTTAAATGGTTTACATAGTGTGAAGAAACAATTAAGCTGACTAGAAGCTACCTGATGCATAGCAAAATAATAGGCAAGAGGGAGACAGAAGCTTCAGAATGAGGTAGATTTGCTGTCCAGACAAGCAGTGTGGAGTGGCTGAAGTGATGATGAAGGGCACATTGACAAATAATTTCACTGTAACAAAACTTTTTCAACAATCACGCTGCCATGCTGCCTTTTCAGTGCTGGTTTTTTTCCAATATCACAGTGGTCTAAAAGCATTTGCATGTTTATAACTACGTGTTACTTCATGCAGATTTACTTCATTTTTTTCAGTAAACTAAGTGCAGATTTCACTTTAGACGGAAAAGTTCAAGGAAATTTCTCATACTTTGTAACCTGTGGGGAACGCAGCTTAAGAGTCTCTGTCCTTGAAAACAGCTAAGCCCCTTTCTGCAATTTCTGTCGCTGATTTAAGAGTAGCATTTTCTTCTTTCACTAAAAGCTATGATGCAAAAACCACAAAGATGAGCTCTTGTTACTTTGACAACTGTTGAGAGCATTCTAATGAGCAAGTTCCACATAAACTTATATAACTGGTAGAAGTGGAATCTAGATTCTGAAGAGTTTCTAATTGTTAAAAGCTCCAAAATTATTTTAAGAGGCTGAATATATTTTCTCCTCACTGAAAAAACAACACAGTGTGTAAATTGTTTATGGATTACATTAAAGCTCGTAAATTAATTCTGCTAATTTTTTCATGTCAAAGAATATTCAGACCATGTCATGCATATTTACATGTGACCCTTCAGATAAGAACTGTGTTTGTTCTGCTTATTGCTCATGAAAATTACAAGCAAAAGAATGGTGAAATGTCTGCATAATCCCTTTTTGTGACTGAAGTGTAAATCTAGCTTTTCAGAATTTTTATTGATTCTGGTTCCATAATATGTGAGTGTTTCCCAGGCTAATTAGATTAGCATAGTAAGCTCCTAATGGAATCTTTAGCTCTGCTCGCTCAGTCATCTTGTGAAACTAATTGGAGGAAGGTTTGTTTGTTTATGTTTTCAGGGAAAATGGTAGCTGTTATTTTGAATGTCATTCTAATTATGGTGAAAAAATTTTGTCAGGATATATGGAGGTGTGGGCAGACTTTGAATTATTCTAGTCTTCCCGGAAAATTAATTGTACACCAATATCTTTCTGCATCTACTGTTCAATTGCCATAAATATATCACCCTTATACTGTGGTCTAAGTTATCAACAGTGAAGACAGGATGATTCCTAATTAAGCCTCTGAAAGATTAAAAAAAGTTAGAAGTCTTTTGGAAGTTAATTTCTAGTGTAGAATCAGGCTTTGTTTTAATAGAGTCTTGAGACTAAGGAAAAAAATGCACAATTTCCCCTTTTTCCTAACAGTGACTGCATTATAGAACATGGATCATCATGCAAGCTTCCTCATCAGGCACAAAAATTTTTTGAAAAACATTAGAGTCATAAAAGAGTCTATTTATAAAATTGTTCAGTAGGGAGGAAAAAATAATGAAACCTAGTTTCACACCTGTTTGTACACCTACACTCCCAGTGCTTCATTGTGAAATGTTCATCTGAGGAAAAATAGTTCTGAAAGGTTGATTATGGACAGCAATCTGGCTACTACCAAATGGAAGATTTGAGGCCGAGTTCTTCCTACTTTTTTTTTTCATTAAGTGTGCTTATTTCATTTTCTTATGAGTACTTAATAAATATTTTATTGTCCATAATGGTCTTCTTGCTACACTTTCAAATCTAGTTGAAAATAATGAAAGGGCTCATAAGTAATTCTGGAGAAAACTGATTGACTGATAGGGAAAAAGACAAATGAGAATTTACAAGACTAGTACAAATACATAAAATTTATCACAAATACATTAGACAATACACAATTACATAAGACTTATTTTCATAGGGAGTCACACAAAAACCCCCAAACTATTCCTACTCAAAGCTAATGCTATCTCATCATCCAAGCTTGATAACTACTGAAGCTCTGCGTCTCTGATGAAAGGAGCTGCCACTTTCAGTGGAAGTATGAGGCACTGCTTTGGAGAGAAGCACACACAGTCTCACACTGTGTGTGAGACACCTGCTCTTCACAGAAGAATTTTGCCTGAAACCCACTGGCAATTTGGTACAGATAATTCTACAGCTAGAATCACTGACATATAGGACATAATCCATTTAAAAAAAAAAAAAAGTTAAAGTTCTGTGAATACTGTTCAAATGCAGATGGACAGCAAAAGGAATAACTTGCTGTTTTTCTAAAATCAGTCACAGGTGCTTATACCTATACAGCACATTTTGAGGTGATTGAGAAAATGGGTATTATTATTTGATTTTATAGTTTAGAGAATTAAAACTCCCAGAAACTAATAGGGCTAGGTATGGACTATCTGAAGATGCACCATGGAAGAGCCTGCATGTCTTCCTGGTAGGACTGTGTGTTCAGCAACACAGGGCGACTAAATTCTGTAATATCATCTGATTATTTAGGTTAGTGAGGGAAAAAGCACTGCCTGTTACCCCAGTAATCTTGTCTGGATGGACTAAATGAGAAGGAACAAAGACAGCCTCTTCCCTGGGGGAAAGATCAGAGTCAGCTTCTCTAGGAGTTTTGACCACATCAAAACCATAGGAAAAAATATCCAAAGTCATTGGTTCCTGCCACACACCTGACCTCCTTAGAGCTCCGTGGAGATGCCTCCGTCAGGTCTGAGAATAACCTGATAAGCCAAATAATAGAAAGAGAAACAAGAGAGAAGTAGCAATGCCTATTCTGTGGGAGCAGGGGTGTGTTTTTGCCTATGCTCAGGTACGTGTATGCCTGCATGTCTAGAGGTCGGTGTGTGAAACCTCATATATGGATCTGAAAGGAAGAAACTTTGTGTAAGCCATCACTTGCCCTGATCAGTGACTCTACCATGTTTCCATTGCCCTTACCTGTCACTGCTGTGAATGATATTAATTTTATCTGCTATGTATTTAGATGTTCTCAGGAATTCCATTTTCAGGTAGCATCTACAGAGCTACAGCATTGACTCTGGAGACTGACGTTTTGTGTGGTGTAAGGAGCTAAGATACTGTGGCTCATGCAAGTGCTAGGAGAAGTCAACAGTTAGCAGGCATCCCAAGGGCCAAAGAAGACTGAGGAAAATTTTTATGACTAGAAAATCACTGACTCAACCACATATGAGCCCAGAAGCAAATATTAACTTCAGGGTTATAACTGACAGTGGAAGAGTTATTTATAAATATGTATATATTCTTCTACGTATGTCTGTGCCAGTTTTTGCCTTTTCAGGGATCCATCTATAGGAACCCTTAGAATTCAATATGTCTTTTGCTATCTGAAATATTTTGCACAAAGAACCTCAGTGGTGGCACATCTCTTGATGTCACCTCATATCTATAAGAAACTTTAAACCTCCAAGAGAGTTTTCTCCTTGTCATTACTAAAACAAGAGAGGATGCTAGTTTGGGATTGTTGTGGTTGTTTGCTTTTGCTTTGTTTGTTTGTGTTATAGAAATGGGCCAAATTACAAACAATACCACTCTCTACAAATCTTCTTTCATTTGAAAAGATATGAGGTTTTTTTATCAAATCAGACCCATATAACAGTTAACCATAAAAAGTTGTTTTGAAATAATTTGTTTCAATGAACTGGGAGTATTGAGACACTTTTTCAGTTATGTGCTTTTTATACATATTTTTAATATGATAAATTATGATTAGTAAATTCCTCAGGTAATGATCATCCTTGAAGATTACTCACTAGGCCTGTCTGTGAAAGACTTTACTACAGATGGGACTCTCTGAATCAAAAAAAGTCTATTGCAAAAGCTACAGAAAAAAATCTTATTAAACAAAAAAAAAAATCAAAATATAATATGAAGGGTCAGCAGCCTAGAAACAAAGATGGTTCCTTTAGCTCTCCTGGGATGTTGAGACCAATCAGGCAAATGATTATGTGATAATACATATCAACAAGCAAGGGGACATCAGGAACAACTGAGACGCTCAAAGAATGCAAATGTTTCTGAGCACATCTAAAGAGAAATTTTGCAAGCTGTCTCATGCTTGCAAAAGGCAAAATGCAATCTCAAGACATACAGAATAATATTACACATGTAGACATGGTGGCATATTATGAAGATATACTACCTATAAAGTGAGGTGAGACTGGGAGGTACCTAATGGCTTTAGCAGTCTTACAGAGTGCCTAAATCATTACCCCTGGAAGGTGTTTATTTTCACAGAGCAAGGAGAGGTTGCACAGAGGTGTCTGAGGATGATAGAAAAACTTGCAGTAAGTGGAGAGGAAAAGATGTAATTACACATTCATCCACTGTATAATTTCAGTCTGTGTCAGCATCTTCGATGTTATGTGCAGTTCTGGTCTCTTCATCTCAAAAAGAATGTAGCAGAATAGGAAAAGGCTTAGTAACAGCAATGAAAAAAGTAAAAGTTATGGAACAGCTCCTGAACAAGCGAAGATTGAATAGACTAAGTCTTCTCAACTAGGCAAAGAAATGTCTGAGGGGCTGTATGATGGAGCTGTATAAATATTGTGACTGACATTGAGTCAGAAAAGAGAAAATAATTTTTCTTTTTGTCTTAGAAAAAGAGATTAAGGTCATAATGAAACCAAAAATTGCTATTTAAAAAAAGTTAAAATATTCACATCATATATAGGGTAGAAGTTTCACAACTAGCCACAGGATACTGTAGATGATAAAAATCTGAGAAACAAAGAACACTTGATCCTCTGGATCAGGAAAGCCAAGAGCTATAGACTGCTGGGTAATGAAACAGGAAAATTATTTTTCTTTATATACTTGTCTTTCACTTTAGCTCTTCTGTGGACAACTGGTGCTGGTGAAAGCTGGAAATAGAGCTCTGCATTTTGCTCTCTGGCTCCATGCAGCCACTCTTACATGCTTGATTGGTTTGCACCCTTACCTTTAGGTGATGAGACCTCTGAATTTCCAGCATCTAACAAATATGTCAGACTGGGTAAAGATGGAGCCATAAATTACTTATCCTTCTGGTCTCCCCAGAAAGATAAGTCAAATAATATTGGAAAATTCAGTTATGTTTACTCATTTCTGACTTGACAATAAAACGAGCATCGTTTTATGCATCGTCCATAAAGTTCAATGAGATGCCAACAGCAAAGAGAATATTTTAAAAGTATATAGAGCCAAGTTTTGCTTCATTCCATGGTCAGGATGATGCAGCAGAATGCAGCATGGAAGAAAAAAGCTTAGGGTTTTTTCTATTATTACTTCACACACCACTAAATGCATATTTATCAAAGGTTTCGTTTCCTAACCTCATGTTTTCTCTGCCAAGGATAAAGCATGCAGATGAAAAATATGTCATAGAAATTACAAATGGGTGTATAGGCTATGGGGAAATGATGTATGTAATGAATTAAATCTGCAGATTAGATAGAGAATACTAATGAGTTTAAACAATATCAGATCAGGGTACTCAGATTCACCAGAATCACTGAGGCAGAGCAGGTTGTGTTCTCTCATTCTTTCTCTCTCTCCTTCTTCCTCTGCAGCCTGAACAGATTAATTGCTGGTTCAGTGCAAGGTTAATAATCACTACCAACTGCCAGATTCACTTAAGAGTTTACAGAAGAGATATTAACAACACACTGATATTGCAGAGCTTGGATCTTCTGAGAAGTCATCTCTGCCAGGAAAAGATGGAACTGAGACTTAGAGGGTATTTCATGCAGAAATTCATGTACCACAGCAATTTAGTTAATTTACAAAAAAAAAAAACAACAAACAAACAAAAAAAAAAAATTAAAAAAAGCTCCTTCTTTGTCCTTACATAACTGAGAGCAAAAATAAGTTTAGAGAGAAAGAGCACTGGAAGAGGACTGGAAGAGGACTGGAAGAGTGACATACAGATTTCATACTTTATTCTGAAATATTTTAGCAAAGTTATTAATATCCTGAAATATTTCCATGAAGGTATTGAGTGGCAAATTTTGTGGAGGTACATGAATTAGGAAAGTTATAGGATTCAAGTCAAAGCCCAAAGCCATGGAAGTGTGTGTGTGTGTGTGGGCATTCAAATGGGAGACAGAAGCGTAAGGGCTATTATGGACTATTGAACTGACAGGGAGGAAACATCCTAAAGAGTAGCACAGCAATAAATCAGGCATAAGATGCTCTTTTTAATAACAAGAAAAAAAATCTCATTTAGGAAGTAATATAGCGCATCCTTTAAAATAATTAATTTAGAATCTGACAATTCCAAGGATAACCTTCTACAGTGATTAAGACATACCTGTGCTTCTTCCAGACACATATCAGGGAATCTGAAACAACTCTCTGGGGGGAGAAAAAAACACATAAACCTTATTGTCTCATGGGCTCCTGTTTACAGCATCAACTGCTGGGATAATGAAGGCTGATACACCTTTGAACACTAGCACCTTGATTGTCTGTCTGCAGTTTATTCAAGAACAAAGAGAGTAGCAGTCTTTGGCCCGCACTATAGCTTCACATACCCACTTCCTTGACTTTCAGTGGGGAGGTGGCCACTGCAGTAGATCAGTTGGGCAGAAAGTCATGCTGGTTCCTGCTGTGCCATCACTCAGTGTTGCCTGCCTCAGCTGTTAGTGGCCATGGCTCCAGCACCAGTCTCTGCTCATCTGTCCCATCTTCAGGAGGTTACCCCGTTTCTAGGAGCCTATCTCCAGTCAGGAGCTTCATCTTTCTGAAACCAGATCTGGTTTTTGGTAACAGTCCAGTTGGACACCAGCTCTTCAAGCCCCTGAAGGCCTGACTCTTTTCACTTTAGTAGCCTATGTGCAGAAGGGTTACATATGATGAGACATCAAATAGGTGATTCTGTCTTGTGTCTTTGTATGATGTGGCCCTTTCTCTTTTTAAATCTGGCTGTTATCAAAATCTACCACCAGCCTGTCCTGGTCACAGAAGTAGCAGGCTTTTTTCAGGGAATTCAAAAGTTCACTTTTGTATGTTGAATGCCAGCACACATGCATTCAATTAGTAGTCACCTGTTAGCACTCATAATCTAATTTTTTTTCCTCTGAAGGCAAGTACTCACTCTGAAAGCAGTAATCACATGAGGGAGACCAGAAAATACACATTATATCCTGCAGCAACACTCTGTGCTTTCACACCACCACTGAAGACAGACCCTTTGCAGAAAAGGATCACAAACCGTTCTCTTATACTTTTATATATTCACATTATATCCAGATAACTTAAATCCTTCCTAAACCTGTGCTCTTAGTTTCTTTAAGATGAGAAAGCTTTACCAGTCTAAAAGCAGCCAAGCTTAGGCATCTATAAGCTGAATAAAACCCTTACTCTCACTCCAGCATAAAAAGGAACTGTGCTGCAGAAAAGTCATCTCTTTTAAATTACTTTAAAGGTACTCCTCAGCAATGCCTCAAGAGGCTTTATACACTCTCATTTCTCCCATACTTAGGACTATACCTAAAGGCAGCATTTAAGCCTGAATCAGGCTTCAACTTGGAATTTAGTAAAAGGTACCTATTGAAACCATCTTTGATGGTCTCCCTCGCAGAGTGACAAATACAGGTCTTTGCTCTTCTGCCTCATCACTGAGGCTTGAGTGACCAATGAGTCACTGTCTCAGTCAACATCACAGACTTTTTGTGCTTCGATTCCTCCTAACATTAGACGCAATGATGTGGAAAATAGCTACCAAAAAAAAATTAAAAAGGTGACATTTTTCTTAAGTTACTTTCTTAAGTTTCTTTTAAAGCAGAATCTGGCTCAGAGAACAAGATCGTAACATTTGGCCTTTCAATGTTACGCTCTTCAATTCCTAACTTTTCAGCAAGGGATTTCTCTTTGCCCTAGCAATTTAAAATGTAGTAAATGTGGAGATCAAATCATGCCATGCCCAGCTTCATAACTGTCTGCTGAAGAAAGATCTGAGAAAACAAATCAAAAAGCCTAGAATTTTTCAAATTTATATTGTTTAACCATCTCTCTAGATAAGCATGCAACATACATGTATATTGCTTTACCTGTTTGTTATTCAGTGACGTATTTTTATCAAACCATCATAGGCCAGTATCCACAAGCAGTTAAAATACTTTCTAATAACCATCTCATCAAATATGGTTTCTTTCTGAGTTTCTAGCAGAATTTGCTTCCCTAGATACAGTAGCACTGAAAGCTATACCTCATGAGAATTCAGGTTTCATGAATTCAAAGCCATCAGTTGCTCCAATACATACCATACCTCATTTTCCTGTGGGAAATACAGTCAGCCTTGACTCCTCCAATATAAACCAGAAGAAAATAGCAGATCTATCTTTAACATGTCACATGGGAAAAGACTACTTTTCTGAAAGAACCTGCCTTTCTGACTGCTGTGTGACACATTGCTTCATTTCTATGCCTCTTTGTGTATAAAAGGGGGCATTTTGGAATTGTTCCAACCAGTGCTTTTTTAAGGCTGAAAGTTCACATGAGTAAGCACTACTCGTCTGTGGAGTTGGACAAATAATACAGGCTTGCTTTTTCAATATCCAATATCAATATTAAGCAGCAAAGGAAGCTGCTGTTCTGCCTGTTCTGTTCAGAGTTAAACAGAAGTTTGGTACAAATCAGTGAATTATCTCACAAAGAGTTAAACATCCCACTGAGGAATCTAATTTAGGATTGAAATTGGCCTGGATCTCTATGTGATCTATGGACATCAGTAAACACTTTCAACCCCTCTAAGATTTGAATCACCTTCTGCACAAGCTGATTCATCTTTTAATTGATCATAGAGAATGCTTATTGTGGCTATGTTTCTTACTGAAGCATCTCAGGAGCATACAATTAAATAATAATTACAAAAAATCAAGTCCAAATTCCATTTAAGTTAGCAGTTCACACCTATACAGCTTTAGGGTCTTTGAGAAATCGTACCACTGGGATTTTTCTTTAGAAAATCCTTCCTCAGGTTTTTTCATGTCCACTAAATCTTGTCCTTTCATTCTTTTGCACTTCTTTACAAATAAAATTAGTCTAAGAGATAAATCTGCAATTTCTTGCTTGCATGTGTATTCTGTGTATTCTTGAGTGGTAGATATCTATGTGAAAGATGCATTTACAGTAAGACCTGAATGAAATTAATTTGATTTTCTAGAATGTTTGTCAATGTAGCACCATTATCCTGTTCAATACATTTCCTTGGAAAGTAAATTTACATTTCCTCAGAAAACTGAAAAGGTGAAAAATATTAAAAACTTATTTCCAATATATATTAAATACATACAGCAAGAAGAACTATTTGTTATACACTGTTTGTGTGTCTTGAACAATGCCTCATTTTTTCATATCTCAACCATTACTATTACTTAACTTTTATTTACTGTTTCTGCAAATTGTTACTGGCAGAAAGGCAAAGTTCGAAACTCGCGTTTTAACTTTCCCATCTTTCCCTTCTCTCTCCACATATTTGTAAAAATCACAAGGGAGTTAAACACCATTTTCTCTTTCATTTCATATCTTTCCTACCCAATGCTGGTGTTTAATACCTTGCATTTGCTCCAGGGTGAGTAAATGAACTATGATACATTGACTTGCAAAGACTTATTATGCCCAGAGCATGTAGAGCTGTGTGAAGAAAAGGACACAAAGTTCTAAAATCATAATCAAATCCTATGACATCATGTGTCTTTCAAAATGCTTTCTCTGTAATTTGTAGATTAACTGTTTTCTTTTATGAACAGATTATCAGTAGAGTTGAAAGGAAATACTTCAATATAGATCTCTTTATATTTAAAATTATACATTAAGCATAAAACTAACAGAGCTTTTGTCCTGGAATCAATCATTTTTTGTTATTTATATTACTTTATTTTTTTATTCCTGAGTTCTTAATCTGCTGAATAATGACACTTTGAACAGAATTGTTACAAAAAATCATGAGTGCTTGCATTAACCTGAAGAACTTGAACATAAACCAAGATACAATTTAGACCTTGATCCTGCAAGCATTTATCCACAAGATGAATTAAGATGTGTACATAAGACTGATTGGGATGGCTGTTGACTTTACTGTAATATCTTTGATTTTCCAAGCAATTTGCAAATTTCAGCCCCCAGCACTGAAAACTGGGAATAGAACAGCCAGATGCAACATCAACCCATAAAAAATACACCTCCTTTTTTATATATGTACACACACACAGGTGTGGGTGTGGGTGTGTGTGTGTGTGGGGGGGTGTGTGTGTGTGTGTTTAAAATAAAGAACATTTAAGATTTATCCTGATGAAACCTGAGCACCATAGACTGCCACAGAAAAATAATCAGCTATTTTCAAATCAGGTGGTGGTCTGGGTTTAGTAAATTTCTCTTTTTTCTAATCACTGCCATTGATCACTCATCTGACTGAGTAATCAATAATGACTGAAGAGAGATTTCTTAGGCTTTGATCAAGAAAGTGGGAAAAAACAGCCAACCAAACGTCAGCTGGTCAGGAAAAATACTTATTTACCAATGATTACAGTGAAAATGCTGTAAACACTTTCTTTAGACATATTCTCAACAGGAAACTGAGCTGCTGCTCTTGTTTTGAAGTAATTCTAATTGACAGGTTCCAAATTATTATCATGAATATCTCTTAAAATGTGAGAAAACTTAGACTTTAAAATCCAGATGTTTCTACACTGGACCTGTTTGGTGTGCCCTATTTGTACATCTCTGCCACTATTGGAACAAACCTGGAGGAGTTTGGTAGAATAGGGACTTCTAAATGCAGTTCTCATACCCTCAAAAGTTTATTTTACATCCTAATTTACTATGAGATTACTGTTTAAAACAAGATACTAGTTTTATTGTACAGCTTGGCTTTATGTGGAAGCATTACATGCCTCACTGGTATTTAATAATTTTGAATATGTCTGTAAGGTCTGTAAAGTTAGACAAAAATATGTCACTTCATATTAGCAACAGTTTGGGTTCTATCTAAAATGATCATAAAAATATCTTACAATTTCTCTTTTGTTTGAAGTTGTATGTGTTTGTATTTTTCACTGTCTTAGTCCCTCCTTGCTAACCCAGTGTACTAATCATTCAGCATTTGTCAAGGAGGAAGCCTAGTCTGCCACTTTTGAAGGTAATTTCCAACCAAATTACCTTTCTTTATGTGGAATTATGAGTGTGATCTTTTGGAGGCAAATGGGACTGGCAGGCTGCAGGTGGTGAGCAGCAGGCAAGACCCTGCTTCTACAACACATCTCCACAGAGTTAAGAGCACTCTGCATGCAGTTATAAATTATGCTGGTACAGCCTTGGAAAATATGCTCCATAGGTAGACAGCTTCAATAAGTGTGCTTAAGAAACATAGACCCTGCTAGGCAGCACATGGTCTCTTGAACAAGGAAAAAAAAATCAACATATCAAGATACTTTCTATTATGAATCTCAGGTTCTCATTAACATTTTCTCTTCCCCCATGACAGAAAAAGGACAAATTTAGCAAGGAAATGTCAATTCAATCTAAAATGAATCTGTTGCCAAAACCTAATTTAAGAACTCCAGCTCTCACTTTATCAAAACCCCTTTACTTAAATACATAGAATCATAGAATAGTTGGGTTTGAAATGATCTTAAAGTCATCTAGTTCCAATCCCCCTGCCATGGACAGGACTACCTTCCACTAGACCAGGTTTTCTAGAGTTCCATGCAGCCCGGTCTTGAACACTTCCAAGGATATTACATCCACAGCTTCTCTGGGCAACCTGTGCCAGTGTCTCACCACTCTCATGGTAAATAATTTATTTTTTATATATAACCTAAACCTTCTATATTTCAGTTTAAAGCCATTCCCCCTTGTACTACCGCTACACACTCTGGTCAAAAGTCCTTCCCTTGCTTTTTTGTCCCCTTTAGGTGCTGGAAGACTGCGATAAGGTGCTCCCAAACCTTCTATTCTCCATTCTTGACAATCCCAACTCTCTTGCTGTCTTCATGAGAGAGGTGCTCCAGCTGTCTGATCTTCTGTCTCTCCTCTGAACCAGAGTCCAGAGGAGTCCATCTGGTCCATCTGGTCAAACTGGTCCATGTACTTCTTTTGTTGGGAGCCCTAGAGCTTCATGCATGTCCCAAGGTAGGGTGTCATGAAGGGAAAAGTAGAGGGGCAGAATCACCTCTCTCAACCTGCTTTCTGCAGTTCTTTTGCTGCAGCCCAGAATACAATTAGTTTCTGGGCTGTGTGTGCACATTTCCAGCTCCTGTTGAGTTTCTCATCAATCAACACCTTCAAGTCCTTCTTCTCAGGGAATCTGTCAACTAATTCTCCTCCCAGCCTGTATCTATGCTTGGGATTTCCCCAACTAGTGTTTTGGACCTTGGTCCTGGCCTTGTTGAACTCCATGAGGTTCGCACAGGCCCTCCTTTCAAGCCTGTCATGATCCCTGTGGATGACATTCCTCCATCCCAGCATGCTGGCAACACCACACAGCTTTGTGTTATCAGCAAACTTGATGAGGATGCACTCTACCCCACTGTCCATGTCACCAACAAATTTATTAAACTGTGCTAGTCCCAACATTAACCCTAGCAAAACACCATTTGTTACTGACATCCAGTTGGACTTGGAATGCAACTTGTGATTGTGACCATCCAGACACACTTTTTTATCCATCTGTAACATCCATGTATAGCCAGATTGGAAACAATGATGGGCTTCCATACAGGCATTTAAATTGGGCTTACTGATTGGAGTGTCTGGAGTTCCATCTCCAGGCTCTGGGCTTGTCCCACTGCCACTGGCATCAAAGTGGTAGGATTGGGATGGATTGAGGTTCCTCTCCTCCAGAAACCTTAAAGCCCTCTTCACCAGCTGGGCAAGCCCCTTGCTGAGGATGTTCTTCCCCTTCTCTTACAGACAGACCCCATCAGCCCCCAGAGGAGTAACTTTCTCAAAGCGAGGCCTGTGGTCTAAGTAGCTGAATCCCTGGCTGTGGCATCGTACAGGACCATAATAGTTTGTTGATTTGCCTGTGCTTGCATGCTCTGACTTTTCTTTCTACGTCAACATAATTTGAAAACATGTTTTAAACGGAAATGTGAAGTGGTGGTGAGAGGTGTTTAGTGGAACCAAGAGGGGAAAGGATGGGCAAGGGTAGATTTTCCATTAAACTTTGAACTAGTCTGGTTTTATTACTTTAACTTAACTTTTTAGTTAATTATTCATCAAATAATGCAATACATATTTTAGTGTGTTTCAAGCAGAAATCCAGATTTCAAAATCACATTGAACCTTATATTCTGAATAATTATAAGTGCTTTCATCTGTGACACTTGAAAATGCTGATTTATTTAGAAGTTTCTGTTCAGAATTTATGTAGCACTAAGAACATCTAATAATAACCTGGTGGTTGGTAAATGAGCGCTACTGTCCCAGTGACAAAACCACTGGATTTAGCTTGATAAAATAAAATTTTAAAAAATTAAGTTCAGCAATTCCTCTATTGCCATCATCTACTCCTAAATGTGTTCCTACTGAGTTTGTTATTGCAAAGTGTGGCAGATGTTGCTATACTGATTGCAAATTTCTTATTTATATCATGTAAAATGTGCAATTTCAGGTCAGTTACTTAGATCTCAACTGAGCCAGATTTCTAAGCGTGTGCTTAACCTCAAAGTGACTTAGAACAATAAAAATGATACTGCATAAATAGGAGCTAGAGGTAGCAAGACACTTGAGTGAACTGGGGCCTTGGAAGGAGCTAGAATTCAGCACAAGTAGCGCAACATATTAGGGCTTCTTATGTGATCCTGGTTGGGAGGCACATCTCCTGTATAATCCTCCATAGGAATACAATTCTGCCTATGAATATGCACAAGCAAGTGATTAACCACATTAGAGAAGCAAAACCAAAAAACAGCCTCTATTTCAACAACAATATTTGAAGTCTGTGGATGAAGAACAGTCATTACAGCTGCTAATAAATAATGATCCAGTGATAACATACAGCTACAGAGTGTAAGGGGAAATGTACTGTTCTTTGTTATATATATAGTTTCATCCACATGAACTTAGTGCATTGTATTTCTCATCTATGATACATCTGTGATAAACAACCTACTGTCTTCTGACAGGATATTTTATTTTTGCTGCTTTTGTTGGATTTATTTATTTATTTATTACCCTTCTGTAATAGTTATCAGGCTGGAACTTTTCTAAAAGATCACCATTCAAAATGCCTAGAATGCAAGCAGTGTCTTCCATGTAATTGCAGTTTTCTAGCTCACTCTCTGTTAAATTTTTCAATTATACGTTTTCTCAGTGCTACATTAAAAATGAGGCCCTTTCTTGGGACTAAATACTAAGTGTTTGACATTTCTTTTCATTTTGAATGAGGTTGCACAGTTGACTTACCAAGCAACAATTTTCAGTCTATAAATATTTTTCATTCAAAAACATGAAAACCTTTGTCACAGTTTATTACCCTTTTGACAATACAGTGAAACATATTAAAAGATAGTCCCTACATAAAATGCTCTGCAGTTTAGTGAATAGCAAACTCTCTTGCTATGATGAAATTCTTAATCCCTCTGTACAAGCATGACACAGAAGCTGATATTCCACCTCCTGAGTTGCCACTATCATGCTATGTGTTTACACAGAAGTTTGCAATATCTCCACAGCCTTTTAAAAATAACACATTGCTACTTTAAAATAAACACACTATCTGGTAAACCCACAGCGAATTTTCAGAATGAGCTTTTAGGTTTTAAGGCATATGCATGTGTATTTATATGCTAAGTGTAAGAAGAGTAAATATAAAGATCTTTCCTTTTTTTATTCCTATAAAGGATTCTTTGTCTATTTCTTTATATTTATTGCATACTATCATATTTTATTCTATTTTCTCTGCGTTTTTTATGTTTAGACATAGAGGAATTAATAAACAACTATGACACAGCAAAATAATGAATAGCATAAGATACATGGAATTTAGAATAATTTTGTAAAAGAATCATGCTGTGCACATTGAACATACATTGAACATTTAGCATAAAAACATAAATTTCAAAAGCTACAAGAAATCTTCTGCTGTAAATATTATCAACAAGTTAGTACATGGAGCCAGAGATTCAAATTTCATGATGAAAACTCTTTTCAGATAGCTCCTTCAAGTCCTCATGGTTTTCTTCCATTTCTTTTCCCAGCTATAATAGATTTGGCTTCCATCATTCATCCAGGGCAAATGCAGTATTAGAAGATTGTCTGAGGTTAATGCTTCTCTTATTTAAAGCCTTTTACTCCATTTTATTCCCTACATTCCCTTCAGAGCTCCATGAGTATGTGATAGAATCAGCCAATCATTCAAAATGCTCGAAGTGAATACTTTAATTTTTTATGAATAATAATATTTCATTTAAGATAATAAAATATTAAATTTTACATGTGCTATTAAATCTTTTAACACCGTAGCATTCATAAGCCTATAGGTATTCACTAAAAGCAACAAGACTGAAATTATCTGATCCTAAGCCAAGTGGCACAGACTGGCATCATCCACAACGTACAACACTCCATACCAAGTCCCCACTGAATCCTATATAATGTCCTTCAATGCCAGTATTTTCTTGTGTGTGTCCAATTCAAAACAAATAAAATAGGACAGTGGTTGTGTTGCATGGCTGCAGAATAATGTTTTCATAGCACTAAACAGAGAGGGTGAATTATGTGTGATGAAGTATTACATCAAAGTGTCTGAGCAAGTAAAGTTTCCTGGTAATGGAAGAACTTGGAGGAAAAAATCACACATTTGTAGTGATTGCTGCTGCATGGTGCCCCCTGAAAAATCTGGCATTTTCTTCTACAGTATGGGTGTTGAGCTCAGCAAGTTTATTTGAAACAGGCTTAAGGTACTAGGAATTAAAACAAACACTCAATCAAAATGAAGCTTCTCAGAGAGCACCAACTTCTCCAACCCTACCAATCCAACTTCAAGTTATCCACATTTCAAGAGAGGAAATTAGATGTAGAAAAGGGGAGAAAGAGAGAAAAGCAAGAAATAGAAATCCTTGCATCCTAATGTGGTCTCAGCTACCCTAAAATCCAAGGACAATGGGGATGTGACCATGTGCATCTCAGGGCAATGAGTTTTATGTGCTTTGGCTTCTTGGGATTAACCCCACCCATGTGGGGATTTCCAATCATCCGGCCACTCTGGGGCTCAAGCGGGTCAAAATCCTGTGGAGATTGATTTCCAGAACTCTGGTGAGATCCACAACACTTGCAAAAATGTTTAGTAACACCAAAAATTTCAAGTTTTATCTAGGAAACTAGATAAACACCTCGTTCCACTGTCATTCTGGAAATGGAGTGCTAGCTTTTTTCCTTGGTATTGTGAAGTATTTGCATAAGGCAGATTCAAACCAAATGATCTCAGAGTACGCAGGTGATATTCCTGCAGCAGCCTGTAATAGGAGCTCTCATACAGCTTCAGAAGTGTTTTACAGAGACATGGTGGAAAAGCTCAGAAGACATGTAGGGTCTTATAAATCCCTTCTATTTCCTATCCATGATCTCCCACTACAATATTTTTCTTCGTTTTTGGTTTTTCTTCAAAGTGTCTTCTGTGTCTTATTCTCTGGTGTGTCCTTGGAAGAGCACTGGGACCACCTATCCCACTGAGACCATCACTCTGAACCTCTGCAAAGAATTTAAAAGAAAATTATCTAGAGAGCTTTAAAAGAACTTGTCTCCAGATAGGATCAAAATCCAAAAAAAGGTCATAAAAGCCCAATTTATGACACTTATTTTAAGTGTACCCTCTGCAGTATTAGAAATCAAACTTCTTGTGGAAGTATAACAAGGTTGGCAAGGATAATTTCCCACCAATAAATGAGTTGGACATTGTAAGACGTTTAATACAGTATAAATTAAATGTACGGAGCCCAAATAGTAAATTGTCTTTTTTCCTCTTGGATATTTTAGTGCAGCTTATTTGTAGACATGACTCCAAATAAAGACTGACAAAGAAACATTGGTGATTATAACTAGTGTTTTAATGTGCAGTGCAGCGGAGTCTTTGCACAGTGCATTCATTACACCTTTTTCAAGGTCACCTTTTCTCTTGTATGCATGCTTTTTGTTTGTAATTATTCAGATCACAGTGACCACCATGCATATGCAACTAGAATTACTGGGAATAGAAGTTGCATGCACATAACAAGAAAGAAGAGGGCTAAAATGAGATTTTAGTCTGCAGGTATACTGAGAATCAAAAGCATATCTTTAGACTGTTCCTTGCATATTTTAAGGGACTTTGCCCTTAATTCATATAATGAACAATCCATTAAAACTAATATTACTGTTCCTATTTGCTTGTACATCAAGAACATAAGTTCCACTGGAAGAGTGTCTTTTTTTTTCCCTGAAGTGCATCCTGCTGGCCCTTCCTTTTCTGATTTGCTCAGTGATGGGGGTCCCCAGAGTGTTCTTCTGGAGATATCACTTTTATATAGTCCAAGACCCGGCTATCCAGAGGTGTCTGTATCATTCCTACAACTTGGAATAGGACGTGTGCAAGAAGTTCTTTCTTTTCCCACCGTTTTCCACGGTGGGAGACTTTGTACAAATAGATCTGCCTCACCAGGTCTGGTGTCTTCCTGTTGTGTTCCTCTGCGCTTTTCCCACAGTCTGCACAGTGGAATCTTGCCCAGTGTGCTAATTCCAAGCCTTTCACCTCCATGTAGGTCTGAAATTAATGCCTCCCTGTTTGCCATCTGTGCCTGTCATGGTAGTTTATATTATGGGAACAGTTTTTGGAGACATTTTAACTGCATGCTCTAAGTCCTGACATACACAAATTCTTCCTAGAGAGACCGCTGTCTTTAAAATATGAGGAAAAAAAGTCCAACCTTTATGAGATCATTGCATTTTGACAGTCCTAAACACTTCTAAATCAATTTCCATAAATTAGGCTATTTATTTGGAAGATTAGATAGTTGTACTAATGTCACAAGAGTTTTGTAAATAGAAACTCCAAAATGCAAAGTAGTTAAGCAGTCAAAACCCCCAAACAAACCCAGACCTCGCCTTCATGTTGTATTCCAGAAAAGGAAGGAAAAAATCCTCAAAGACATGCATAAGATCCTCAAAATTCTATCCAAAATCAAGAAATTCATCAATTCAGTATTTCCATCAACTGAACATTTAGAAAATTTATAAAAAGAGACTGGAATAGAAAACAAAAAAATTTTGCTCTGGGGTCAGCTAGGCTAAACACAAGCTCATCCACAGCAAATACACTACATAACAGATGATAGATGTACATGTCAGAAATAAAAAAGTCCCATCAAAAAGTCCTTATGCAGTCTCCAGAGTTTATGGACAGTTGTAATAGAATCCATTATCCACATATTTCATTCTTCACCTTTCTTGTTTCCCTACACATCCTTTCCAGTTTTCCATCACCAGTGTCTGTCTTCCTACTCAAAGACAAATCTGTAGCATTATTAACTGTCAGATTTTCCTCTTTTGGTAAACTTATATCTGGCCATGAAAGCAGCCGTCTCTATCCACTGTTTCTCATTCATACATGTGCATTTACTTATGACCAAGACCATTTAATAAAACATAGTTTTCTTCTTATATTTACTGTAATTAACTATTTTAATAAGTAATTGCTCAGTAATGATTTTTCTTCTGATTCAAACCTAGCAATTCTGTAAGAGCTTTTTTTGGTTCATTCTTATTCTATTTCTGATGCTTTCTTTTTCAGGAGTTCCAAACAAACATTATTAAGGAGCAGTTTATTTGTCTAGTATCCTCATCATTTTTTACTGCTTTTGGAGCAGCAGATGGTGATTAGATAATTCTATAGGGCTACAAATTATAATTAAGTTGAACTGAGGTATAAATATCAGAGTTTAAAATCGTATGTTTGAGCTGTCCACTCTTCTTAAATGTTGCAACAGCCAGAGTTTTCACAATATGCAATGGGTTGTTGATCATTTAGTCTTCTTCATCTTAATCAATAAAGCAATTGAGCAATGGCCTTTGAAAATTGTTTTTCCAATGTTTATTTCATATTCAGACTAATAATCATCTGTTCATACAATTTTCAATGTTTATCTGTAACACTGCCCTTGTAAAAACTGATCTTATAGTCAGCTAGTATTGATAATGATTGTCTCATTTTAGTTTTTGCTCAATATAGAACCTTTCCAGATTTTTGATAAATTTGGCCATTAGATTTGTTTGCTAATTATTTTAATATACTATGTCTTAGCTTTCCTATGTAGTTCCACAGTTGTATTCAGATTAATTAAATATAATTCCAAGATTCCTACTTGTTTTAAATGTATTTATTTTTCATATTTATTCACTTATTATTTCAAAGTCCATTTGGGGAAATTCTTGGACAATACTATTCCTCATTTTAAACACAAGTACTTTGAAAGAACTCTATTCCATTTTGCCATCACTTCTGCCATCATAAGCAAAAAACCTGAGAGAGGAACAGCATTAAGTGGCATTTTTAGTGATAAAATATTTTCCATATTTATATACTGATTATTGAGAAAGTGAGGTTTTGTGGGAGATCCCTTACTCACAGTGCCCTGCTGCAAGGCCTTATGTGTTCCTAATGTCATTCCATATAACTGTAATTGCTACACGTGATCTGGCATTACATAACATGGCAAAAAAAACAATAACCAAAACTTAAATACTATAATGATTAAGGCAATACTTACTCTTTACATTACACCCTTTGACTTCACTGGCATATGCCCCACTTATGCTCAATTTACCAATGATCCTCTCATGGCATTCCCTTGTCTCCTTTCAACTACTGGTGTTTGGGGCTTTCAGGTCTTCCCACAGATAAAAGGAGTTTTTTCCATTACCTTGATGTCTGAAATGTCACTGCATTGGAAATTACTTTAAGGAAATTCAGTCCAGAATTTTCCTTTTATAAACAACTCTTTTAAAAGACTGGGAAGCTTTTGAAATTAAGAAAATAAATAAGTGAATGAAAACAAGATTCTCAAATTTTATTTTTATTTTACAGTAGAGCAAAATTAAAGCAACTAAAGAAGGCAGGCCACAAGTATAAAGGTTTCTGCACCTCACTTCAACCCTGCAGTTTGTCTGCTTATACTAGAATATCCCTACTCCTCACTATCATAACTGTAGGACCCATCACTTCCCCTTGGCTATTTATACAGTCTATTGACCCTTCCTTTCCCTTCCTGTCCTAATATGCTCAGTAGCTCTCCAGGCAGTCTATCTCACCTGTTGACCACAAAATAACACAACATATTCTTGAAAAACACGCTGTTGCATTTTGGGACTTTAAAATTACAGTAAAATAAGCTTAAATTAAAAGTGGAAAGGATTTAGCTGAGCCTTGCAAAAAAATTCCTTCAGTAAAATCCTTTACGCTTGGTGAGGGTTGCTAGGGAAAGCAGTAATGTGACACAATAAACAACAAAACAAAACACTAATAAATGCACAATGAACTACAAAGCTGTGTTGGCAGAAAAATAGACAAAGGGTTCATTTTTTCAAAATGCATAATGAATGAGCAGGATCATTCTTATTTTCAAATATAACATCAGAATCTTGGGCTTAATCTCCTGGCAAATTATTGAGGTTACAACAATCAAATCAAGTCAGCATTCCTGAAGACAAGCTAAAATGACAAATTAGTCTTTTTTTTTCTTTCAGCATCTGTGATAGCATTAATCATGTAACTGTGGCTTATTTATGATCCTTTCTTTGATCTTCACAATGCATATCTACTGGGAGAGTTGAAAGCAATAAAGATAATTTTGATGTATTTTTGGAAGGTGTACTATTTTTATGTGAAAATGTAAAATAAAAAAAAAAAACACACACACAAAAAAGCATAGTGATATAATGTATGACTAATACTGAAAAAGTACAGTCCTTGCTTCCTTCCTAGACAGGGGATTAGTTCAAAATTATCATTCAGGAACTCCTTAAGATTAGAGAGAAGTAATTCAATAACATCATAAAAAACAGAAAATAGCAATGTTACTAGAAATTGCCATGTAATGAAGGGAGGAGAGAAAAAGGGAATAGAAGAATGAGAACATTGCATCATTTCCTTATTTAGCAATAAAAACACTGAAGTATAAAACTATAGTTTACAAAGCACTGCATTTCTACAACAAAAAAAAATGGCTAAAATGATTCAGTGATTGAGTCTCAATGATTCTGTAAAATGGCATAAGGACATTGTTTAGTACAATCAAACTGAAATTTCAAAAGACTTTTTCCCAAGTCCTAGAATACAAACTGGAATATTGAGTAGAAGGGATTTTCTTAATATCTATTATAAAGACTGGAAACCTAAATTAAAATCATTGTTCTGCTTCAGTGTCCCAAGCTGACTACAGAAAGGAAATGTACACAGTTACAATTCCGTCAATGATTCTCATTCTCTGTCTCTGTGGAAAATATTGTGAATTATTCATAAAAAAAGCTTCATCAGAAGGGGAAAAGATGGAAGATGGGGGTTTTTTTTACAACATTTCAGTTATGTATTTTAAAACGAGGAAATGTAATACTAAGCTTAAGTTTTTCAATATTTATGTAGGCAAGATTATAGCTATGATTCTGTGTGTATCTTCTCAGAGACTCATTTTACAAAGTAATGCGATCCAACATAATTCAGTATATCTCAAAATAATGCATGATTTACGAGCCCTAATGAATACAGTACTTCAAGTCTTCTTCCATCTGGACATGTGTTATTCTGCAGTACTTTTGAGAACAATTTGGAGTTTCACTTTGATAACATGATATTCCATATAATTTTAAAAGAGACTTTTCTTATTGAAGAACCCTTGATTAATGTCTTTGTTTGCCCAATTCCGTCTGCTGGCTCCTAATTGTTTCTTGTATTAAGCGTTTTAATGAATTTAGAGCCAAAGTCTATTAAAAATAAATCTTTAATTCCACAGTAAAATTTGTTGGGATCAGGGTTTTTCTAATCCCTTTAACTGCTCAATTCCCAGGATTCGTGGTTGACAGCAATTTTTTGGTCCGATTTCCTATGAGAAAATCCAAATTTCCCTCATTACGCCTAGCTAGGACCTTGAGTAAAGTGATAATAAAATATTTCACTGCTCATAGAACATTTCACACATTCAAAGCTTTAGGGAGATAGTAACTAATTAAATGAGTTGGACCTTCTTGTTGTTAACGCTGTTCACAGAGCATGCTCATTTCTGTCATAACTGCTCTTCCAGTGCTAATATAAAAATGACATTCAATGCATGTTGACAGAGTACTTCTTGATATAGAAATGGTTGAGAAAGACTTGAAGTTGACAGACTCAGGGAAAATTTAAGAAACCAATAGTATATGTCAAGAAGCTGTATCTAGTAATCTTACATTAGTTGTGGCTACAGAGGATACAGGAGTCTTGTACAGACATCTTAAATAGGATGGTAACAAAGTGCCGTGGTTTCAGCTGGGGTAGAGTTAATTTCTCAGTAGCTGTTGCAGGGCTGTGCTTTGGATTCAGAGTGAGAATAATGTTGAAAACACACTGATGTTTTAGTTTCTTGCTACGTTGTGTTTATGCTAAGTCCAGGATTTTTTAAACTCTTCTCGTGCTCGGCCAGTGAAGAGGAACACAAAAGAAACTGGGAGGGAGCATAGCTGGGACAGGTGACCTGAACTGACCAAAAAGATATTACACACAATAGAACCTCATGCCTACCATTTAAACTGGGGGGACATATCCAGAAGGGGGACTGATCTTGACTTGGGAAGAAGAGTCTAGCATTGGTCAGCTTGTGGTGAGAGGTTGTAGTGCCTCACTTGTTTTTTACCTCATTACTATTATAATTTGTCACTATTACTATACTGGTACCTTAGTTTTAAACTTATTAAACTGTTTTTATCTCAAAACCTACAAGCTTTACTGATTCTCCTCCCCATTCCACTGGAACTGGGGAGAGGAATGGGGTTGAGTGAGCAGCCGTGTGGTGCTTAATTTCCAGCTGGGTTTAAACCACCACTCAAAGATAGCAGCATATAACAACCCAAGTATTTGCTTGAAGTTTTGCACTCAATTTCTTTTCCCCACCAAACATTACCTTGGAACTATCCTTAGTCAAACAAACAATACAGTTTACAAGCTTGTTGGTATTTTACAGCACTGCTGAGAATACCAGACATGATATTTACCTGATGAAATTTCTCTCTTTTTTTGTAGAAATTGTTATTAATTATTATTCGTGTCACATGACCACATGATCTTTTTTTTTTTTTAAGTAAAGTTTTTCTTTTGCCTTCAGTCTGTCTATCCCTAAACTCTGGAAGACTATGTCTTATGAGCCTATTTCTTTTACTATTCTTTTTGGGATGCTAAGACTGCCCCTTCTCCAGCCTGATTCTGGGCTTGGCAAGCATAACTGAGCCACAAATATCCTAAGCTGGTTTGATGATGGGGAAAATAAAAGTAGTTGAGTAGCCACATGTAGCTGAGCAGCCACATTTAGCACAGTATCCTGGGGAAAAGAGAAAACAAGAAATTTTGCCTGTCATCTGTCTTTGGACACTTCAGAAAGCATAGAGCACAGCATGAAATCTAGGCAGAACTGCAATACATTTAATACATCAGAGTTTTAAAACAGAGACAGAAATCAGCAGTTAAGAGCATTGAATTATAGAAAGAGACAACAAAATTTTAGCTAATCATAAAGTTACTATAGTATGTAGAAAACACATTAATCTCTGTATTATTTTCTTGTAGGCATTTTAATATCAGAACATTTTCTTCATGGTACACCCTTTGTTTACTCTTCAGACTGAGAATTCAAATACAAAAAATAGTTGTGAATCAGGTATTAAGGATGCTGATGGGATTTGTTGCACTCAGTGTTTATTATCTGTTAGGCTTTTATCTATTGTACATAGGTGTAATTAATCCAGTTTCAAGTAAAAGGATCACTGAAGTCTTGACATATTAAAAAGCAGGTTGTCCTATTTGGAGCTAAAATGAATCATTCAGTTTTAGGGGTAAAGCACATGCGGCTGTTAGCTCAGAGTTCTGCCCACAGAAACAGTCCAAAAACCAAGGCAATATTGTGGAACACAAGAAATAATTATTTTAAGAAAACTATAAAGTATTTCAGTAATGAGACACCTGGAGACATTTTCATTTGGGCTTCAGTTATCAAAAATTATTGTGGTTCCAAGTCCCTTCACAAACCTGAGGGATTTATGTGTAAGGATCTGGATGTGGATTCCACATTGGCATGTGATACAATTACTACCATTACACATTTGGATTAATATATATCAAACACAGGCAAAAGAAACAGAGTTGAAAAAATTACAGTAGTTCTTATGCTTTTGCATAAAGGAAGGAAAAGAAGAAGACAGATAATACATTTAAGTATATAAAAGGATGTTAAAATAGCAAAGTGCAGCTCATGAAATGGTTGCAAATTATTTTGTACGCTTTTGTTGCTGTGCATAAAAAGACATAAATTGATACATTGAGCCACTGCATTTTAAAATTACCAGCAAATGCTCAGCGTGGAAAATGACAATCTTACTAACAGAGATGGCAAATTTATAAGTGACTGTAAGAGTATTGTTGAGGAAAGCTTTGGACAGCACACTTATAAGCATAATTATGCTAACTACAACAGATACACCTGGAAGAAGGATTGGACAACTACATATGCATAGTACTATTTTTTCCATCAAACTTTGCTTCTACAATAACAAATATTTTGAATTTTCTATCCAAACTAATTTCAAGTGGCTTAAAAAAATAGAAAAAGAAAAGGTATGAAATTAAAAAACAATAATAGTAATAAAAACACCTTTTAATGAAACCAAGGGCTCCTTGCCAAAACACAAATCCTAAATATCATTTCAAGACACCTAAAAATAGATAAACTTCTGTCTTAAAAGAACGTGTCTTCCAAAGTTTCATGACACATCCAATTTTATGATTTTATCGAAAAGTATTTTTACTGTGTTTTTAAACTACATTTCTTTTGTGAATCAATATTTTGGTTATTAACCAGGGAGATGAGCCTGAAAATGAAAATGCAATTATAGAGAACCAAGAAAAAATTATTTTCCTTCACAGGGGATGGAAGTGTTCTGATTCTCTTGCTGGTATAGTCACATTATTCTCAGACTACTGAACTATACTTAAAAATAGAAAAACTATTGTGAAATTGAATTAAAATTTTATAGCTGTTTCAGCAGGCATTGAAATGCTAGCACAAAATTTCTACAGAATTAAAAGTGTTATAAAAAAACAATTGAGAACTTGTGCAAAAGATATTCATGTTTCATTTGCAGAATTGATGCTTAATGTTAGAAAATAATACTGACTGATATTTTTAGGTCATTCAGAATTAAGGTCAGACATGACAGTATTGCAACCTAATTCAAAAACTTATGTCAATAGTTAGCAGACCTTATTAACAATTAGATCGTTTTATCAGGTTTTTACATGCTGTTTAAACATTTGGCAGGAAACAGTATTATTGGATATCAATGATCTATTTCATCATTCATATTCAAATTGCTGACAAATCTGCATCTTAAAATGAGCAGTATTTATCATTTTTTGATTCTTTATGTGATTCATAAGATCCTCATCTTCAAGCAGGAAAAATATTTAGAAATATGACCTTTCTTAAAAGCAGGTCAGCAGGTATAACTCATCCTTTGTTTAAAGACTTCTAAAGAAAGGATATATCAGAAAGTTAGACTGTGCGTCAGAGGCAAAGATTACCTTGCCATTATTCAGAAACAAAAAAATAGGATTTAAAAAGTGAGAATGTCTTATGTTATAATGTAGGACTTCAGCAGCCACCAGCCTAACGAAAGCAGCCATCCAGCCTTCAGTGGTCCATCTGTGCACTTGCCACCAGCCTTGTGAGATTCTTATACCAACCAGGCATTACATGTAAGTCTGTTCTGTAATATTTTTCCTTTCCGATCTCTGTTTATCATACTTCCAAATATAAATGGCAAGTCCAGGCTTGCTGAGTGTAATCCAGTGGCAGAAAACTTCTTACTTTAACACATGAAGTAACTAACCTTGCATTATAAGGTATTAGTCATCACACATTCTGCTTTTATAGATGCAAGTCATAAAGGCCAAACTGTCCTACCAACTCTGCACACTGAGTCTGGGCTTTGGCAGCTCTTTCCAAGAGGTCCTCTTGAGACATTCCTCATCCTGGCCTCAGCCACATGTCCCCTGACTATCAAAAGGCCTCAGCATTTCCCTCTCTCCAACTCAAGGAAGGGTTTGCAGCCAACTGTGAGACCAAGACATCTGAGACACCCTATGTGTCCAGATGGCTCGCCAGTCAGACAGCTGATGTACTCAGCACATAGCCCCCTCCTTTCCCTTCCCTATTTCTTTTCCCCAATTCCATTGCAAAATAAAGCAAGAGCGGTGAGAAAAAGAAAACAAACAAATCCCACAAAACTGAGACTTTACCTCCATTTTTTTTTTCAAACCACCAACTCAGATTCAGAGCTGCAGTGTATAAAACTATACAAAAAGTAAACTCAGTGTTAATTTAGATGCTCTCTCACAGATACTCCCTCCTGACACAGTTTCTGCTCAGCACTAAGATCACCAGAAATGCCACCATACAAAGAAAATACAAAGGCAGCAAGCTAATTTAGACACTTGGATATAATGAGGTGTGGAGTCAAGGTGACAATATAGAAAGTAACATGCTTTAGTTATGTTGGCAGTATCTAATATGCACTTTTATTATTTTCCTAGCAGGAATATGTCTATCATTTGAAGAAATGTATCCTTTAAGAAAAAAGATCCTTCAGAGTCATATACATCTAGTTAAAAGCATATCAATAAAGGATTGCATTGAATTATTTACAGCCATGGGTAGCAAATATCATAATTAATTCTCATTAATTTTTCATTAATAAGTAAACAGTACTAGATGATTTTCAAATACTGATAAAAATCAGCAATTTCACAGAATCAATACTAGTTCTTACATCAATGTTGCAGAAATTGGCAATATATGAATTAAGGAAATATTACAGATATTCTCAGTGATATATATGTATATATATATATACACACATATATAATGCACTATCCTCTAGGAATTCACCTACTGTGTCAAAAATGTTTCTACTCACACTATGAATACCATTCTTGCCCCCTGGATTTACATTAGTGTTTGATTTATTGATATTTTTCTGTCTCATTTAAATGGAGTGATTGAATGAGCTATTGAGACATTTCACAAAAAGCAAATCACTTTTTGACTTCTTTAAAAGAAGTGAGCAGTCAGGAAATTGCCAGAGAAAAAGAGCACTCACCAGAGGATCTATGTTGGTCATGGGATAATTCTAAGATAGATACAATTCCAGCTTCAAAGACTTAACAGCAAAGAGATGTCTCATCAAACAATGCTAATCATCACATAAACTGAAAGCAGTCAAACAGCCTCTGGCATGTGAGATGATAAAAATATACAGTTGTAGGAACATTTGGAGTAGCAACAACACAGTTTAGAGGCAATTATATTGAAGTTAGGAGTGAATGGCATCATGCCTTGTCACAAACATCAGTGGCAGCAATGCAAGATGTAGTTCAGAATCACTAATACAAGTTTTGAACATCAGCTACATCCTTGTGACAGATACCAAGCTGAATTGTTCAAGTTATATAGTTGCATTCAAACCACAGCAATGTCTCAAGAACAAAGTTTTAATGTCAAGGTAAATGCTGAACATAGCTTATGTAATATGACCAAAAAACCTCAACTAACCCACAAATGCCTCCCCTGTCCCTATTCCTCAAGATCTGCTTCAGTTCAACATGTAGTGTACATCTTTTTCTGTCCCAGGAACCACAGATATCAATAACAAATCTTTGTGATGGATTTTAAAGTGGAAGAAAGGATGTTTAAAGAAAGAACCTGGCTACTGCCCCTCATTTAACCTTTCCTAATTTTGAGGCAGAGCAGCCTGTTTGGGAGACAGAGCCCATGTTCAGATGAATAAGCTATTTTTGGTCTCCTCAGCTATAGTAAGTACTGCCACATTCACTATAGGACAGGAGTAGCCATTACTGGTTAGATGAATTTTTCTCTCTTCACCTTTCTATCAATCTGCACCCCAAAGAAAAGGTAAAAAGCTTGAGAACACTTTGCTGGTGCTTCACAGCAAAACTCCTGTGACTATTTCCTAACAAACTGCTGCATTGTAAACTATGACAAAGGGAAAAGTGACATCTCTGACCAGGCTGTTGTTCAACTGCAGTCAGCACAGCACAGGGACTAAGAAAACCAGTCTGTTAAGTAGACTTTGCTGGCTCAAGCACAGTACCATGATTATGTGTTCCCTGGGCCATAAGGGTGCATCCTAACGGCTTGCTGCATTAACAGAGCTTACTGATAACTATCAAAAATCCCAAATCCAACTGGAAAAAATACCCCAGTCTCTTAGACACCTGGCATCCACATAGACGGCTGCAAGCCATAATTTCAGGTGAGAAAACTGCAACCAGTTTTTTCAAGAAATAATGTTCAGTGTTGTTCAGCACAGGTTGCTGCATCTATGAAGGTGCACTCATTTCCACTCAGTTCCTCATTTTCGACCCCTTTAACACTGACTGTTTAGTATTTATTTAGCTCAGAAATAGCCTTAGGACTTGTGTCTCTGACCTGACATATGTGCCACAGACTATCATACGGTAGGTTTTGACCTTTATAGGAAAAATATATTTACAACAATTTCCAATTCCTTCAAAGACATGATCACAATCTGCAATTAAAATGGATTGCATTTTTAAAAAAATAGAAAGTACCAAGGGCATCATCTTTCAATAACTAGAAATAGATTAGGTAGAACCACATCATTTTGGTGTGAAAATGTCAAAATGGCCTCAGGGAATCAGTCAGGGTTCTCATTGTCAATGACAGCAAATGATATACAAGGATATAGGCAGACTGACGTTGCTTGCTTCAGATTCAGGAGATCACTTTGAAGTAGCTGCAGGTTAATTTCCAGGAGGATAGAACATCAGCAGAGGCTGTCTTTTTTCAGCTTTCCTAAGATCATGAGTAATGTGCTTGAACAAGCCAAAATCTGAGTAAGCCAAAGCCGAGTCATTCCAAGTAGCTGCCATCTCTGAAACAAATAAGTAACTTGAAAAACTATGAAAGGCTGAACATTTTGGTAATGTAGAAAGTAATGGTAAGCCTATGGTAATGTAGTTTGATTACTAAAACATATGTCTGGATTTTAAAAATAAAGTTAGACACTCTGGGTCTAACTTGTTGCTGAACACTTTATCAGCCATGGATACGATTTAGTGTCCACAGCTGAACACAGATTCTGTGTATGTGATTCATCAGGCCAAATGCAGGTTTTTTCACCTAAACTTATAGTCTACACAATTTCTACAGTGAGTGGAGAGAAGTTAGCTCAGGCCTGTATTGATGTCTGAAATAGATCTTCTAAATCACACTCTAAAACCACTGTTTACTTCTATTGAATATCAAAGTTACTTCCCAGGGAATTCCTGGGGTGATAATTTCTACAGAGTAGACTTTAAACTTTAGTTGAGGTGAAATGCAACCTTTATTCTAAATTTCAACTTAAATTTCAACCTTCAATCTAAATTTCTCCTCTTTTAATGATAAAATTCATGGTGTTCTGTGAAAACTTGGTTGTTTCCTGACGGCTAGAACTACATGAATAAAAGGTAAGCAAGAGAAAAAGAAAGATGTAATCTTGGTGGAAAAAAAATTAAAAACCCAAGCCTGACAGCAGGATGTAATCACTTCTTTCCAGAGTACATGAGGCAACGATGAGGAAAGTACTAAAAGTCAGAGGAAAATTAGCAGGCCAGATGGCTGGTGAAACAGTGACAAAATGACAGGAAAATGAAAAACCTAATAAAAATGAGCAAGTGACTATAGGAAGTGCATGCAAGGCATTAGAAATTAAATCATAAAGAACCAGGAAAAATAAAGAGGATAATTGGAGGATAAAGGAGACAGAAAACAAGAAAAGTTTGTATAGGGTAAGATCCAAGAGAGGTGACATGTAGCAACAGATGTTTCCCTATGGCAAACTGATGAAGAGCCACATGAGTAGGGTATAAAGCTACTAAATATATATCTTGCTCACATCACTGGTATGTGATTTTTAAGCTTGTTTTGTAAGAAGGATCAAGGACTCCAAGAGACAAAGAGAAAAAAGAGTGTGAACTACTGTAAATAGTAACAGTGGTAGTGACGAGAACAGTATTCCAGTGTCTGCAGTGACTTTCATTATAGACTTCAAAGCACAATAGAAGCATTAATTAACCCTTATGTGTTGTCTCTAAGGTGAGGTTTTACATGCTGCTTTCAGATAAACATACTGAGCATCTGAAATCTGACATAAACAAAATTATACCACAAATAATAAAAAATACAGAAATAACTTAATTGGAAAAAAAAAAATCTGACGCCCAATACATAGTCTTGCTAACAGGAAATTCTTGTAAAATTCTACAGAGGTTTTCAAATGGCTACAAAACCTGTTTGCAAGAGGATAATTTCTGTTGTCACCAAAGTCAAAAAGGATTTTCTCTTGCCTGTAGTGTAGTGGAATACAAAGATTCGGATGCATCTGACATACAATTTGGGCAACTGGGTTAAAGCTGTTGGAGTGTGAAATAGTGAAATGATACATTGCAAAGAGCATTTATTATAAATTTAGCATTTTGTCACAACAGTAGTACTTCAGTCACACATTTTGTTCTTTATTGGATGAGATATCATTATAAAATATGCTGAATGTGTACATTAAATGAATTTTAATATAGGATTTAAACTGAATGCAGAATAAAATATGAATTTGAGACACGACTGCTCACCAAATAGGAGATTAAAAGACCACACAAACACAAACCCATAAAAACCCAGCCCAAAACTTTCTTGCTAATTAAAGAACAATGCTCTAGGATGCAATTTCCCTTTTCAATCTGTTACACAGCCTAAAAGAAAAAAAAATCTGGTTCAACTGATGACTGGAATATTTATTCATTCTCACACCAAAATATTCTTGCCTTAAATCTGTAGACCTGTGAAATCCATGCAGACTCAATAATCTTTATCATAAAGAAAAATATCTCATTATTTAGTTGTAAACAGTTCTGAATATCTGCAAAGACCAAAGAAACAATGTACTCAGTGTATGAAAATACAGTGTATAAAAAATAATACGCCATCATTACCAGACATAAAAATTCTGCAGATGAGAAAGCTGCCATTTATAGGGGGGTTTTGTTGTACAGCTTTGAAATATATGTAATATAATAAATACAACAACAACAAAAAAAGCCTGTCTGTCCAGGTGATGAAAACAGGAAAGAACTATTCTGTGGCAAGTACACAGATGAGCTCTAAGCTATGACATGTTTGGTTCAAAATGGGCATTCAGCTGTCACATTGCTCCATGAGAAGGGCAAATTCAGCACTTCAGTGCAGAACACAACCTGAATGTGCTGATGGAAGGGTCTTATTAACAGTCAAATTGGAGCACATCAATGGTGGTTTAGGGTACTTTTCAAACACAGTTTATTCAAATTGAGGAGAGGTTTCATATAAAACGGTTCAAGACTATACATTTTCTTAGGTTTTGTGGTTATTTTGGGAGGTTTTCAGATCAGTCAATGTATAAACTTTTCCAGGCTTTTGTCCAAAATTTCTCATCTATCCCCACTTTCTCTGCTTTCATTCCCTATCGGGGTCTGTTTAAGAGCACATGACCTCAATATATTCTGAATGAAACTAAGGAACAAAATAAATTCCCAATGCATCCCTAGTTGTCCTAAGAACATTCCCTCCATGGAAACAGAGCAAAGTCCCGAGGAGGATCTGGGGACATTCAGTGCAGCTGTCAGGTCCTCTGCTCCACCTGCTGTCTTCTAAATGTCACTCTTATGAGTACTGTCTGCTAGGTTTGCATTGCTACTGTGGGCAAAGCAGGAATTGAACTTGCTTAATTCCATCTTTGATTCAGTGATATGACACCTGCAATATTTACTATTATTTAATAATTTCAAAACTGATTCTAGGTAGAACTTAAAAGGGATGGGGTAGGTTTGAGTTAACTGCGCTCAAACCATAGGCCTATAATAAGTCTATAATTTAGGTGTGAACTAGGTCTATAATTTAGATATAAGTCTATAATGTAGACAAAATAAAATTATAAATGGAAGTCTTTTCAAAATAAAAACACACAAAATATCTCTGCTTACAGCTATGACAAAGAACACTTGCTTGCCCTCTTATTCTTAGAATGGAAAGAGTTGCATTTGGACTAAGAACATTTGTATTTATTTTCCAGTTGAATAGGATGCTGGTGAAGTACACACCAACATGACTCTTACGTCATTTAGCGTCCAAAATAGAAATATCCCATTGCAAAGGGCAAACTGGCCACAGTTCTTACACTTAGGCTTATAATACCTACAAATCAACAGTGCCTTTCCCCAGACCTTTTAATTTAGTTATACTATCTAAAGAACAACTTTTGGAATACCTTATCAAAAAGAGAAAGTCCAACCATATCAAGGATGGAAGAAAATGGATTAAAAAAGGAAATATCTATTTGAGGCACACTTACAGAACAGAACAAATAGGAACATTAGTGGATGAAGAGTAAGAGAATTTACTCTTTCTCCTTGAGAAGGAGAGATTAGAGATTTTTCCAAATGTGTTTTGTGTCAGGACATATTTGATAAATCTCATTGTTGTTGTTTACTCCATTTACTCTCTGCTCCATTGAGATGTGATTGATGTATGAGTTGGCATTCTACCCCATCCTTTTTAAGTTCTACTTAGACTCAGTTTTGAAATTATTAAATAATAATAAAAGCTATGCATGTGGCAACTTGAAATGTTGTACAAAGTTACATCAAGATGTGTTTTCAGAATGAGGTGTCAGAAATAGAAAAACTAGAGGAAAAATAATAGGATGAATAATCGCCTAATGAGAAAGAAAACCTCACAAAAATTAAAGTGCATACTGGCTTTCAACAGCTGCAAGTAGCACATGCAACAGAAATTAAAGAAACCATTTCAGTGTACAAATGTGTCTTGGGGAGAATGCTTAATATAAGCCATGATAAATAGGACAATTTTATATGAATAAAAAATTTACCCAAGAAAGTTGGTCTGGTAAAAAAGAAGTGCTTTTGTGGGTTATATGGCACCCTTCTGAAATATATGTGAACAATTTGGAATCAAATGGATTTTTGAAAATGAAAGCAAGAAAATGTAGCTAATGTCGGTCATAGTCAGCAAGAAAAAATGAGAAGGGCTGGAAGGAAGCCAGAGGAGACTGACAACTGGCAAGTGGTAAGAATAGGTATGACTTCCTATGGAACATAACATCAGGAACTTGGATGATCACAGCCCCCTCAGATCTTGGTAAATTTACATCTTCCAGAAAGTAAGCTGAATTTAACAGCATGGCAACATCCTGCACAGTTGGGGGCAACAAAAAGAAATCTGAAGCTGGTGTTCCTTTCCTGCTGGGTTTTTACATCTCCAGTTGAGAGGCAGCAGGCAGCCTCAGCAGAGTACCTTTATGTGTGTACTTGTTTCATGTCAAAATAGGGAATAAACTGTTGGAGTAGTGCAGCAACAGAGAGGAAGCTTGAGGTTTTCTGAAGGAGGCTCACCAGCTGCACAGATAAAAATGTTCTGCTGGGAAAACACAGAACTAATATTCCAAGGACAATATGGGGAAACAGAAACAATATAACGAGGAAAGAATGGGCAAAACAAGCAGATAATGAGTTGATACTACCACAGTCATTACAGGAGAGTTGAGACACTGCACAAAAAGCTGGGGAGAAGATAAATAAGGACATGCTATCAGGGACAAATCAAAAGCTTAATGGTCTATAGGAAGTTTTAAGTTTATTTCTAAAAGGACATATTGGGCAATTATAGACCTATAAACTAAGTAGGAAGGAAGAGAAGAAACCAACATGAAAGATTATCCGAGACCAAAAGATAACACATTTATTTCTCTGTCATTAAAGCCAGAAATTTTTCAGGTACTGAAAAATACTTGAATTGCTTTCTGTTTTGTTGATTGCTTTTGTGTACTTGTTAAAGTTCACTCTTAATGAGATTTTATTGCTACTTATTTTAGAATTTCCTAATACAGTATGCCTATAGATTCAGGAAATACATTCCAGGAAATACAATCCAAGAAATATTTGTCCATCATATCCAAAGTAAACAGCAACTTAAGATGCTGCATCCTTCCAAATAAAGCTTTATCTTCTCTTTATGGAATTTTCCTTCTTGGAAGTTCCAAAAAAAAAAACAACGTATTTCCAAAAATAGACTGTCATTTAAATTGTAAACAAGACAGTTTATACTGTCAGATGTTTATGTAATTTATGAAACTCTGCACTGGTGGGAGACAGGTCTATTGTAATAAATGGTAGCTTCATCAAGATGGTTGCTTACTGCATTCAACTGAACTGAAAGAGAAAAAAAATTCGTACAATTTTCAGAACTTAAAATTTTGCAGTAAGGTTGACTGGACATGCATTTTTTTTCCTTCTGTTTTCACAACTGAAAACTTCAAACACAGAGAAAAATATTAAGTTGGTTGAAGTTATGTCTTCCAGTCTTGACATAGTTACACTTCAGCATTAGCTGCTGGTATTTTTTAATATTAAGTAAGTTACATCATTTCTTGGGTGAAATACATACAAAAAAGAGTAAATCTTTAAGGCATGTGTGAGGACAAAAACTTTGCAACTCAGAGTAAGGAATGGACTTTAAAAACTCTCCTCTAAGACATATTTTACATCTAATATCTACACTACACCTTAAATAGTGAATGTAAAAAGCAAGTCATCAAGACCAGAAAAATGCAAGAGGTGAAGTTGATGCAATAATTAATTCATAATAAGTATGCCCAGGAAGAAGAAGATAGGAATATGATGGAACTTAGTATTTCCAGAAATAGAAAGTAGTATCTGTTTTCCTGTCTTAGAGGGGGTATAGTCAAAATGTCAACAGATGAGAAAGAATATATATAGCAGAAAGAAAACAATATTGACACACAAAAGCCGAATAGATAATATAAAGCCAAACCTGCTTTTTAAAAAATACACAAGACCATTTTCTTGTCTTTTCTTAATTTCAGAAATTCTAAAATTAATATTTTAATTGATTTCTTATTCCATTTTTCCTACTGCTTCTGCTTTTTAATGACAACTCCACAAGTAATAATAATTATTTTAATTGAATTTGCAATGGCATTTTAATGACATTAAAAAGCTAATAATTAATATCCAAAATAATTTTAAAAAAATGTTATCCAAAACTAAATTTTTTCTAGTGAGCTTCAAAGACAACTATCTCTTATATAAGAAATAGTCATTAAAGGAGAAATATTGCTAGTCTGATGAGGTGGGTTGACCCTGGCTGGACACCCAGTGCTCACCAAAGCCACTCTATCACTCTCTTCAAAAGTTTGATAGGGGAAAAATACAATGAAAGGCTCATGAGTCAAGGTTAAAGACAGAGAAAAGTCACTCACCAGTTACTGTCATGGGCAAAAGAGACTTGATGTGGGGAAGATTAGTAATTTATTACTAATCAAGTCAGAGTAGGATAATGAGAAAATAAACACAAATCTTAAAAAAACTTCTCCTTACTCCTCTCTTCTTCTGAGGCCTAACCTCATGCCCACTTTTCTACCTCTTTCTCCCTCGGGCATAGGTGAATGGGAAGTGGGGGTTGTGGCCAGTTCATAACACATCTCTGTCATGGCTTCTTCCTCAATGGGAGAACTTCTCAGTCTTTTCCACTTCTCCAACGTAGGGTCCCTCCCACAGGAGACAGTCCTCTAAAACTTCTGTGTGAGTCCTCCCCACAAGCTGCCCCTCTTCACGAACTGCTCCAGTAAGGGTCCCTCCCACAAAGTGCAGTCTTTCAGAAACAGACTGCCCCAGCATGGGCTTCCCATGGGGTTGCTTCCTCCTTCAGGCATTCACCTGCTCTGGTGTGGAGTCCTCAATGGGCTGTAGATGGATCTCTGCTCCTCCATGGACCTCCATGGGCTGCAGGGATGCAGGTTCTTCAGCATGGTCTGCACCACAGGCAGTAGGGGAATCTCAGCTCCAGTGTCTGGAGCACCTCCTGCCCTCCTCCAGCGGCCTTGGTGTCTGCCAAGTTGTTGCTCTCACTGGTCTTTCTGTCTAGAATTGGGAAGTTTTCTGGTTTTTCCCTGTTCTTGTATATGTTATCTCAGAGGTATTGTCACTGCCTTGGCTAGCAGTAGGTTCACCTTGGAGCGCATTGGTATGGGCTCTGTCAGAAAAGAGGGAAGCTTCTGTGAGCTTCTCACAGAAAAATCCCTGTTAATCCCTCCACTACCAAAACCATGTCACGCAAAGGCAATATTTCTAATTACAACATACTTAATTTATATTTTGTCATTAAACCAATTTTTCCACAACTTCTTAATTTTCTTGCTACCATTAAGTAATTAAAGTGCATTGCTTCATGCACAATGTCACTTGCATTTAGAAATACCAGAAATTACTAGATGTGATATATTTTGATTTTTAAAAGAATGCAGCAACCCAATATATTTTTGTCTCTCCCCAAAAAGCCCTGCCAAGTGGTTGAGCTACACTACTCACCAGATTCCTGTGTCAACAAATTCCCATTTTAATGTAACAGGAAAAACCTCAAACTTCGTGAAACACTGAGCACCTTTCACCAGAGTCATGTGAATTGAATTAGAAATTGAATCCATAAGTTCATCTTAAGTATATGGAACTGGAAAGAAATATAAAAATGAGCAGTGGATGTTGCTACTTTCTTGTTTTGTGACATTTTGCTATGTCTTGTTTTGGACCTCTGTTCTGAAGGATTATCATAGGTATCACTTAAATTACCACACAAACTAGAAATCTTGCTCTATCAGCTCAAATTTAACTATTTTTATGAAACTACACTAATTTACATCTTGGTAAGTTTCACTGGTATTTCCCTTCTCTGAGTCTGGGAACAACAGTGTCTGGGTAGCACTTCATTGTGGGCTTGTCTTCAAAGCTGTGGTTAATTCAAACTCATGTGATGATGATCAGAGCACGTGTGGCCACACACTTCCTGATTTGCTCTACCACTTCAGCAGGACTTCAACTATACACAACAGTGTTTGCTTACTTCTAAAGATTCAGACAAAAGCAAAAATTATGTTTAAAGGAAAATATGAGCAGGCAGTCTACCTATCAGCAGGTGTTTGGAAGCAGCGGGACTTCCACATTTATTTTCCATAATTCCCATAATTACCGCCCCTGTACTTGCTGTAACGATGTCACAGCAGGTGGCAATTTGTGCATCTTAGTGCTGCAATGCTCCTTATTAGAAGTACCATTTTAGGATAACATCCAGGGTACCTACCACAAGTCTCAACTTTCTTGTATAAACAGATTTCCTGGCTTACTTTCAGCACATAAGAAATATTTTAGGTAGAAGTATCTACTTAATATAAATTCTAACAGCATTTGAATCCACATACCATTTATTTTGCATTCCTATGCAAACCATCCTCCATTACATTTAAAAAAATTTCATTGCAGTTTGTTCTATGGATGTATTTTTCTTCCTCTCTGAAATGTACATTTGAACTGAATTTAATGTTTCATGAAAGTTGCTGATATGAAAGTCTTTGAACCTGAAGCTCTTCCTTTCCCACAGAACAGATTCTTTACTGCATAGGGAGATACTTTCAGCTCCCATGTTTTCTATACCTTTAAACTCTTCAAGCCTCATCAGGGATTTCAATATATATATATATAGGAGATTGAGTTAATTTTAGACCACAGAAGCATCTCAAATTATTAATGAATCACTGTTAATCTAAAGTGCACGCCATTTAAAGAAATACCAATGGTTACTTTTGGCTTTTTAATTGGAGTATTTAAAAACAGTATGATTCTTCAGTTATGATAGCCATTACTTAAGTGGTACTTTGGAGTTTCTCCAGGAAAGTTTATAATAATAATATATGAAAACAGAGAAATAATTATTCACTTAATTCTAGCTATTATAAAATAAACAAGAGAATTGAGAAAACAGACAAAACCACATTTTTATCTCCTTTTTATCATCATATGAAATATATAGTACTTCCTGTTTCTTTTGCCTAGATTAAGAACTCTATATATGCATGTTTTATCTGAAATATTAATTTTTTTAATCTCCAAATTTTGTCAGAAATTCTGATAGAACATACTTTGTAATGCCAGTGACAGTCTTCTTCATTAGCTAGATGAAGTAAAGTGTAATAATGCATCTAATTTTCTTTTTTTAAGGGTGCGCACATTTTTACTCCTTCTTCTAAGAAATAGTGAATAAAGGTGAACTAAAGAAAGAATACTAAAGGAAGATGAAGATAAATGTGAGAAATTAACATAGAACCATATTTCCTAGCAATTAATTAAAATACACAGAACTGATCAGATATGAAAGTCAGTTCCAAATGCAAAATACTCTGGAAAATCAACTATATTTTTCATATCTTTACAAAAAACCTTCTTCAGACAAAAACCCACAACTAACATCAGTACCATCTCTTGCAAAATATATGTAGTTCTTTTCTCTTTTTCACTGTGGTTGTAAGTTAATTAAAGAATACTACATGTTTAAAGATCTTTTATCAGACATAATATTCCTGAATATAATATTCCTGAAAATCAGAAAATAGGATGAAGCCTAAATGATAAAATATATATAGAAGTGACAAATTAATAGTAAAAGCAGATGCTAATATACTTGGGTTGTTTTATTTAATCTCTACATTTCACATTTAATTATGTCAGTGTAAAAGAAAATCACGTCTCAATCCATTTTAACACTTGTAGCAATATACAACATCATCTTTTCCTTTTTTGTTTAAAATGTCTGTGGGCCATTTTTGAATCATATTAACAAATCAAGATTATATGTTAAATCTGGTTATCCTTTCTGTGCTTATGGAGTAATTGCTGCATAATTTCATCTACATGCCAATGTACATGCTGTTTGGATAGTTTAATATATCATGGTACCTCTCTAGGAAGTACTCTGGGCAATAAATTAGCTCCAATTTCCACTGTGTTCTATAATTAGCAATTATTGGCAAGCTGAATGTTTACAAACAGAGCTACACATTTTCACACTGACATACTTCACAAAATCCTTTCAATTTCATAGGTAATAGCAGTGTAATGCACAATGCAAGTTAAGGGTGCTTCAAGGACATAAAGCGCCTAGTAGCAATTCCTTGGTAGTATTTGAAGTAGAGATCTAACTGTACCACCTATAAAACCTATGTGTTTTAATCAGGATACAATCACAACTAACAAATATAAGTGTACTAAAATAGTGTTACCAGCAGCATGTGTTTTGTAATGCTGTGATAGCATAGCCAGACACCATGCATACGCATTTTATGTAAACATGGGATTGCTGTGACCACCAATGGGGCTAAGAAGCCTTGGTGAAGCTCAAGGGAGACTACAACCAAGAATCTGCAAGATAAAGAACGAGACAAACAGAAGAGACTGCCAACAGGCAGGACCTCCTGCTAAATACCCCAGAAAGATGAATGGGAAAATCAAAAGCAATATAAGCCCTGTTTGGTGAGAAAAGGGATACCAAGAAGGCTAAAACACCAACAGTGATGAGAAAGGATGGAGAAGACAGGAGACTCCTCTCTGATTTGTCTCACCAAAGGGCTGTCCAGGCTGGTCACCAGGACCTTGTGAACTACACAGCATCACCTCCAGGATGCAGTGTGCTCACCATTAACTTCAGACAAAGCTGTTAAGTTCTGTGAGTTTGTAGTGGTAATGGTTATTAAAGTGTAGGAGAAAACCATTAGCAAGCAGTGTGTTGGTAACGATTGAACAGATCTATGAAAGTTTTGTTCTTGAAATTTGAAAACAGCTTGATTTATCAGTCTTCTAAACACTCCCATCAAAACCATCTCTAATCTCCTAACTGAAATACATGAACATATATTTAGTTGTAACAATGTACAAAAATTTGTAATATATTTGTTTGTGCTGTCACAAGAAGAAACATAAACCATTTGGAAGATCAGACCCTCTAAAGCATAGATAGAACTCTTCCATTGTAAACAAAAAGTTTCCTCTTAGGTTTATTCAAGTCAAAAAGAAAGTTAGCAATGATTGGTAACATTTTTCCCCCTCGTCACAGAAGTAAAATTTGTATTGAGGTCTTTAAGATAACTCTTGATTCCTTTTCATTTATACACAGAGGTAGTTAATGCTTTATATTGTTGCTTATAAAGAAGAAATGCTCTTGCTATGAGTAAGTTGAAGATATACGGTTCTTGTTGTACTGTGCTAATTTTGAGAATTAATCCATTATTATCAACTGGATAATCTTCAAATTTATCTCTGGTACCTCTGTCTACACTCATGCCTCAGTTCCATGGCACTCAAATTAAGAAATAAAGTGTGGGCCTTAAGTTTGTTTCAAGAAAAAGGAAAAAAAAAAGACTCAGAGTTTTGCTTAACTACTTCTGTACAGTCATCCCAATAAAATATTTAGAGTTCTTAAAATAAAGAATAGAATTAGATTTTTCCAAGTAAATTAACAATTAATTGAATAATAAATTACAGGCATCCTCGTAAGAACAAAAGTAATGCAAAAAACAGAAGACTATTCTTTCTGGCTTTGTACAGCTAAATGCCTTGTAATTCTCAAAACTGAAAATTTACTTTTGCATTATGTGTTCCAATCATTTACATCATTTAGCATTGAGAAAACAAGGTGAACTTCTAAGTGAATAATGCATTCACCCTTTCTTTTCTCATTTTTGAACAGCAATCCAGTGTGCTTTTCTGAAAAGATGGAGACCACAGAGGAAGCTCTATTGATCCACCTCCATCTCCTGCTCTGAGATAAATAATGCCTAAAGCAAACTTGCTTCAAAGAGACACATTGATTCGAAGACAATTTAAATGGGGAGAATATGTGTGTGGAGGGACGAATTCCTCTACAAGAACCAAATGCAAACTATCAAATTTAACACATGAAAAAGATATTGCAGAAATTATGCTGTTTAATGGTTACTAGAGTCCTTAGCAGTCCCTTCACACCCACCCAGTTTCATAGAGATATATATTGCCCAAAGTCAGTCCTTAGTATTCTAAGGAAAGAAGTAAATTTCTAGAGACTGATCCAAGATTATGCATCTTACATAACTGGACAGTAGCTATCTTTAACTTTGTCTTTTGTCGTGTTAATTTATGAGCCGCAGTGGCAAATTGCCAGAAAACTTAAAACAGTGACATTCAAACGCATACCCCTAAAAGACGCATTGTATGGTACAATTTCCCTTCTCTTCGTTGCACTGCTTACATAATGATGTAGTTAAGCAGTTTTCATTAGAACACAGGAGAATCAGGGATCTAGACTTTGTTGCCTTCTCTTGGGCAGCTCTCATAAAGAACGTTTTTTACAAGCCATGGAATGAACTACTGGCCAGTGTGAATAAAGTTGAAAAGAGCATACAAGAACCTGTGAGACAGTCTGTCAGCTTGGAAACTGGTTCTTTTCATGATGAATTTTTAGAGCCAGTGAGAAAATTACTGTCAAGTTTGTCAGGGAGTAGTGTCTGATAAAGTCTTGCAGAAATCATATAAATATGTAGAATGTAAACTACAAGTAATTGTATTTTTCTATAACTTGTTTTAAGAATTAATTTTCCCTATTGATTTAATGTCTATCTATCATCAGCTAATATTTTGTTTCCATTTCTGATTATTTCCAGGTAAAATAAATGTTCATTACATTTCTCAGACTCTTAGTATTCTGTTGAGATTCTGTTTCTCTGATTTGAGTGTACATTGCTACACTCTCTGATTTGAGTGTACATTGCTAACAGACAAATTTACTTGACTCTCATTGCACACTGCTGTAAATGAGAATGCAACATTCAAACCAAAGGAAAGGCAAGCCTGTAACCTAATCCATGAATCATGAGGGAAAACATGGGGTAATCTGCATCTTCTCAAAGATACCCATTTTCATTGAGTGAGAAGAACACAGTAGAGGAAATGAGAACAAGGCTCATTCTATGTAGACAGAACTCGTTTAATATACCTTTGGAATTTAAGGGAAACATGATTAACAAAAGGAGACTAACGATGATATTTATATATTCATGCATTCTTTTTAAATCATGCAATTCTGAAGTGCTGAAGGGCTTTTTCATGTTACTTTGAGTAGAATAGCAGCTGTGACTGGCTATTCTTTTAAAGTTTTACAATTTTTATTAGCTTGCATCCTTTGTGATTTCTGTACTGAGTAAAATAATGTCCTTGTCAACACCTTTAGAAGACATTGATACAACAGAAAGAAATGCATTTCCTGTATTCACTGTGAATGAACCAGAATAACTGGTTCACGCTCAGTAAGTGTCCTCTAATAAACCTGTCACTGCTAGAAGCAAAGCAAATACATTACAGATAATCCACTGATGATCACTTATGTAGAAAGATAAGGCTTAAACCACAGAATTTTTAATTTATGGCCAGAATTAAGTAACTTTCAAGTTCCTGTCTATCAGTGTCCACTCTCAAAAGTGCATGAGAATTCGTTATGATTAGAGGACATTGGTTCTCCAAATATCCTGTCTATAATAAAGCTGAGACATTTCCATCTCTCATTCCAAGTTATTAGTTAACTTTGCAATAACAGCTAGATTTTACAGGTTTTGCATGCAAAATATGTTTAATCTTCCTATCTGTATTCAGTTCAGCTTTCATTCCCAGTCATGTGATAAATCTTCAATCTTATGATGAACCTTGTCTTCCTGCCCTGAAAAATGGCCTTTGGGCTAGGCTTCTCCACTGTTTCTTGACCTGGTATAATTTTTTAATTTTTAGATCGCATATCTGAGCTTGTTTCATTTGTGAGATGGATCTCAGGGTCCTGTGCCAAGCCAGCCTCCAAAAAATCTGAAAGTTCGGGGCCATCTTACAAAGTCCTGCTCACTGAAAAAAGAGTAACTTCAGTCCCATTTTTAAAAAGGGGAGAAAAGAAGGAGCCAGGGAACTAAAGACTGGTAAACCTCAGCTCTTTGTCTGGGAAGATAACGGAGCAGATCCTCATGGAAACATTGTTAAGGCCTACCCAAGAAAAGGAGGTGACCCAAGACAGCCAGCATGATTTCACAAAGGGAAAATCATTCCTGACCAATCTGGTAGCTTTCTATGATAAAGTGACAGCAATGGTCAACAAGGAAAGATCATTTGCTGTTATCTACCTAGATTTTGTAAGCCCTTCGAGATGATTCCACATGACATGCTTATCTGCAAATTGGAAACTTGTGAATTTCAAGGGTGGACTGTTCAGTGGATAAGGAATTGTCTGAATGGACATAGCCAGAGGGTTTTGATCAATGGTTTCATGTCCAGGTGAAGGCTGCTGATGAGTGGCGTGACTCAGGGCTCTATCTTGGGACTGGTGTTCTTCTATATCTTCATCAGTGAAACAGACAGTGGGATCAAGTGTACCCTCAGCAAGTTTGCAGATGGCACAAAGCTGAGCAGTGCTGTTGGTACAATAGAAGGATGGGATACCATCCAGGGGCACCTGGACAAGCTTGAGAAGTGGACATCATAAAGTTCAGCAAGTGCAAGGTGCTTATTGTGAGGTGCCAGACATGAGTAAAAGCTGGGACAAAAACTAAGTGAAAGGAGTCCTGGAGAGAAGGATTTGGGACTTTGATTTCTCATGGATGGAAAGCTGGATATGAGCCAGCCATTTGTGCTTGCAGCCCAGAAAACCAGCTGCATCCTGGGCCTGATCAAAAGCAGCTTGGGCAGCAGGTCGAGAGAGGTGCTTCTGCCCCTCACTCTGCTCTCATGAGACTCCAGCTAGAGAACTGCATCCAGGTCTGGGGTCCTCAGAACAAGAAAGATGTGGGCTTGTTGGAGGGGGGCCAGAGAGAGGGTACAAAAATTATTAGTGTGCTGGAGCACTTCTCCTTTGAAAACAGGCTGAGACAACTGGAATTGTTCAGACCTGGAGAAGAGAAGGCTCCATGTAGACCACAAGGACAGATTTCATAGGACTTTGAGCAACCTGGTGTAGTAGAAAGTGTCCCTGCCTATGGCAGAGAGGCTGGAACTAGATGATCTTTAAGGTCCCTTCATACCCAAACCACTGTATGATTAATTTATTCTAAAATGAGTTTTCTGGAGGACATGTTTTGTAGTACAAATTGTTTATCCCTTTCCCCCCTCCCCACCAAACAACATCATTAATAAAGGGTAGTAAATCATTTTGTGAATGCAGAAGCATGCATGCCAAGTAGGAAAATTTAAGCTTGCTGCTGTTGGAGTAGAATTGTGAAAGGTTTTTTTTGCTGCTAAAAGTTGAATCCAGCTTTAAAACCACAATTTTTATTCTTGGGAAGTATCTTTCCATAACAGTCTCTGACTTGAAGGAGTTATAGATTTTTTTAGCTGTATGCAATTTCTTTTAAGAATGCTTTTTGAGGCTTTATTACCACAAAAGAAAGAACTGGAAATGTAATGCAAAGCAGACTACTTCTTTAGAAACTTGTGCTGAGATACTGCTTTCCCCCTCCCCTTTTGTTTTGCTTTCAGAAAACTGAAGCACTATTATTATGCCCCTTCAGAGATAGGTGAGGAAAGTGCTAGAGGATTTCACCACTTCATTCAGAAAAATGGTGTACTCAGCTAGGGCAAAACACTCATTAGAAAACTTTTGTCTTTAAAGTTAAAAGCAGTTCCTGTTTTCTTGAAAATTTTTTAACAATTTAAGCATGAATTTATAATTTTTCATAGGATGATGATTTTTATCTCAATGATAGTTTCATATTCTGCAACTAATTAAATGCCCAACTGCATTAGAGATGCTAGAGATTGATCAGAGATTGGAAAAGGAGATCACATAGGTAACTCACAGTCTTGTTAATGCCAGGATCTAATGCCAGGAGGTCCTAGAAAAAGTTTCAGTACACTGCTTAATGATAAGCTTGTACCCTGCTGCTTTTAGTGTTCAATTATTTTTCAAACTCAAAAATCATAGCAGGACATGTTGTAACTAGACTAGTTATATTGTGTCAGCTTAAAAAAATAACAGAGAATTAAAGAAAGGAGGAGAATTCTAGATCATAGTCAGCTGCAACAGTATCATAACAGAAGGTTTTGCACTTTCAATCAGATATGTAAATGCAGGTATTAATAGTGGAAATGAGACCCACAAAGCCTCCTTTTCCTCCACTCCTTCTAGAAATGCACAAGCTGCAAGATCAGTTGGTCTCAATTACCAGCTTTGTGAGAAATAAAACAGGCCAGAAGAATTGTCATTAACTGAATATTTCCAAAGGAAGGGAATGATAAAAACAGTGCCTTGGCCAGATCAGAGTTGAAAAAAAAGGCAAGCTCTGCTGCTGCTGAAAATAAAGCCTGGATTTGGGATCTCAGCCTTCTGTACATGACTGTATCTTTTCTGAAAGAGTAGAAAAGTTACAGAAGAGTACTCAAAGCATATAATGTGTGTATTTTGCCTTCAGTCACTGAGCCAAAAGACACTTGACAGCAAAAGTTCTTTGCAAAATACCAGTCTCTGTCTACCTATATATAATTATCAGGAAATAAATGCTTTTCTATCTTTATCAATTTTAATGTTCCTCAGTGATACTGCAAGACAGAAAGAAACAAAATTTTTAAAAATCTTTAGTGAAAATACTTTTTGCTAATTCACAGAGTTTCTTTACTTTTTTGTCCTTTGTCTTGTACATTACCTCATTTGATTAATGTCCTACTATACAGGAATATGCTATGTAAAGCCTTTGTTATGCATTTTATACATTGAAAAAAACTAAAGAATGATGACAGGTATGATGATCTTGGTATAACCCAAGATTAAATTATGTAGATTAATTAAATTACTGAATTTCAGCAGTTGAACAATAAGTCATTGCAATATAAATTGACTGTGAAATTTCTAAATTAAAAGTAATGGAAAGAGGGGAAATATTTTTAAGGTTAGTTATATTTAATGGGAATTGACTGTGAAAATAAGCCACAAATATAAAAATCACTAGGTTGTAGAAAGTTCAAGTGGGATTAGTAGTCATTAAAGTATCATCAGAAGTGGAGATACAGAGTCCTATACTAGAGGGCTTGGTGATAGAGAATGGTTGTCCAGGATCAAAATTTCAAATTTAATCTTAATTCATATCCCATGTTGGTACTGAATTAGATTTATTGTCACCTGTTTAATTAATTTCCTAATGTAATGACAACAAGATCTATGCATCCATTGACATGGACAGAAAGAGAAATGCCAGCCTCTGCTCGTCCACATGCCTTGGGAATCCAGCAAGTGAAATGCATCTCAGAGGAATGTCTGTGAGGCTTAAACACACCAATTTAGGTAGAGTTGATTATGAAACAGTGATGATCCAAGGTTGTCCATAAACTCTCAACTGCCAGTTCAGTAAATCTGGCTAATGAACGTAAAATTACACTTTGATATTATTCTTGACTGGTTACAGTAAAAAAACATTTAAATAAACATGTCTATTTATAAGAATGATAATGATCATTGCAGTCTTTTCTCAAAAGAAGGCATTGCATCTTTATATTTGCTCATGGAGTAACTTTGAAGGGATTTTTTTTTTTTAATTTCCTTAGTAACAACTTCTAAGTGAAAAAGTACAGATTTCTTGTAAAAACATCTTTTATTGAGCATATGTTTTTCACTGATACTCTGCAGGGAACATTTTTCTAAAAAGCAAACCAAACTGCCTTTGTGTAAGTAGTTGGTAACACAAAAGCAAAACTGCCAGCTAACTTTCCATTTTGCTACATAGATAACATCCTCAGAGGATGCTTAGCAAGACAGTTCTAGAGCAGTTGATTTTGCTTTAGCTTTTTTATTTAAACTATAATATCGGTACTGCTTCATATAAAAATTTTATTATGATGATTTGAACCTATATGCTTGGTGAACCCAAACTGCAAACTATAAATCTCATTTCCTTCCATGCCTTATTTTTTGGTTCACACATTACAGAAATTATGTGGAGGACATCCATGCGTGATCTCTGATAATTCCTACCTTTAGCAAACTGAGTAATCTCTCCTAGAGAAATCGTTTGGATGGAAAACTTTAGGTCAAAAACATCAGTCCCTTCAACCCTATTCATCCATATGCACTGATGCTACTCGTGGGAGTGCTACCACATTGACTTCATTAAACCCACAAAAATATATATCAATATTTCCAGACCTGAACATTAAACAACATTTAAAGAATCTATTTGAGGTACCATGCAGAAGTTTGAGATAAAAAGTATTTGAGACAAATTGCAGTTCCTATCAACTGCAGCGATGGGACTTTTGGATATACAGCATACTAGGTCTCTGAAAGATTCTGAAGTATGGAATTAATAAGGTGATGATGTGTAAGAAAAGCAATGAAAAGTTATTGTAGGACATGGGTTACATGTCAAGAACAATTAGACATTAGTTGCTATGCCTTCTTTTATGTCTATACTATAGTAGAAACAATAGAGAAAGTTGGAAACAGTATAAACAAGTGATGGAGAAAATTATTTTAAATAATTTAAAGAATAATTTCTTAAATGGAGGACATGGTGATAAAAAAGATTGGGAACATTAGTGTTTTCAGCCTCTAAAAGTAATGCTGGCTTCTATAATTTCCAGTACCTATCTACTAATATTGAAATGTTCCTTTGCCTGCTCATGCAGATCATTTAGCTCAATAGCCTGGCTCTTTGTCTTTGCTTTCACTCTGAACTGCCTTTATGTATTAAGAAAATTCATTTGTTCTACCTACTAGCCATAATTTTAGGAGTATTGCGCTTCCTTTTCAGTCTTATGACATCTAAAAAGTCTCTACAGCCTATTTAAACAGAATCTGTCCCAAAGGTTGTTGCCCAAACTTCTCTTTTATGATTTTCACTTTTATAAGTTCCAGGTTTTAAGCCAAGTTTGACACAGACCAAAAGCACACACGGAAGGACTACAGAAGGTGGAAAGGACAAATTTCAGAACAGAAGCAATTAAAAAGTGTGAAAATGAAAGTGACAAAGCAGTTTGAAGACTCTAGTGATGAAGAGAAATTAAATGTTCTGGCATGGGATTTGCCAAACCTATCTGGCAAAAATAGTGCCTGCCCTCTTCAAGGGTCTTTTTAACAGATATATTCCTATTGTCTCTTCAAGGGTCATTTTAACAGATATTTTCCTATTCTCTTACTCCTGCTTTTAATTTAGGGCCTATATTACAGACTTAGTAAAATGATTGATCACTACTTATGAATGTCATGGTAAACACTTGCAAAAAAAAAAAAATTCTTTCTGAAGTAAATCACTTCTGGTCTGTTTCAACACGAAGAAAAGAAGACAAAGATTTTTTTTTCCCCCTTAATAGCCTATGTGTTGCAGAGGATTGTTCTTTTCACAGTCCCAGAAGATGATTTTTGGACTTCAGGTTCTGTTTCCTCTACTTTTCCAGTAAGATTTTATCAATTTTGAAATCATCAGTAGTGCCTCTGAAAAAGAAAAAAAGTAAGAGAAGCTATGAACTTGACCACAAGGCTACAAACACAAAATCTTATTTTTCACTGAATTTGCCAAAAAACTTTGAAAATTATGGCAATTACATAAGGCAGAAATGCACAGAAAAGCTCTTAATTGCATGATATTATAACTATCATACTAAAAATAATCATACATATCAAATTATATCTGATGCTTGAGCTATCACAAAATCACCAGTTTAGCATATCAAAATCATTTGCAATCACATTGCTCTACCAAAGATCTTCACTTACTTGCAAAATATGGATAAATATTGATAAAATGATATGTGCTATTCTGTATCATCTTATTTTGGTTTTATTTTTTATTGTGGAGATCTTTTAAACATGTTAGAGTTCTAAATTGCATCTAAATTCTTCATAACTATTGATATCTTAAGAAAAAAATATCCTCTCTTACATTTAGTTACTACAGATTTTGTTTTACTAAAACTAATTTTATTTCAAAAATTACAAAGCCAATGAAATGCAAGAAGTTATTCCTTTTTTAAAAAGTAGCATTACTAAATCAACTTATCACACAATAACTCTTACTCATTATGTATGATCACATAAATACCAGAAAAAAACCCAAAAAATATAGTAGTAATGAAAATCTTTAATGTATTTTATATATAAATAATAGTTGGTCTCTCAAAAGCCTAGTCCATATTTAGTAACCAATAGAAAATACTAAAGTAAAAATGTCAAGCAGGGTACTTTCATCTTTACTGAATGCAGCACAAAAAGATCATCTGAAGAAAAATAGATGAAGTTTTTAGATATAAATTTTTACAGTACAATGTTTATTGTGAAGATACAGTCAGAAAACTGGAGATGAGTTCACCTGTATAGTGATCCAATTTTAAATCTATTTAATCAGGGCTGGTGTTCTAATTATAGAAATGCTTAAATTGTGAGCACTATCAGTCAGTAATAATTGAATGTAGCCACATGTGTATGGCAGGGATGAATGTCCAAAAACATTTAGTTTAATTTTATTTCTTAAATTGAAAAATAGGGTCAAATTGACAACTTTGTACACCCCAAACAGTTTTTACCTCAATCTTCCATATTACACTTTCAGTGAGTGTAAATACGATAATTAATTTAGTTGTATAAACCCACTAATGAGGAGCTGAGCCCTCAGATCTTAAGCATGGTCATTCAAAGATTGTGTTGCCTTTGAATTGTACTTTCCACTGGCAGTTCTAGAATGGCATAAGGTTCCTACAATGAGTTTTTATTGCATTCTCTGTTTTATTGCATAACTCTGTTAGAACTGTTGCTGCTGAGGCAGACAAGATGCAGAGGGCTACTTTATGTTCTATCCTCGTAGCTAAAGTGGTAAATACAGTAATATTTGGAAAGCTTTGGTCTATTAACAACCATTGTATCTTTATGAATTTTTAAATTTTTCTGTTTATGCAAATTCTTGTGTATGCTACGTAAAACAAGACCTGATAAACTTACTAAATTAATTTTCCTGGCTTGCACAAATACAAAAAAACCTCAACCAACCAATACAAGAAAAAGCAACCAAACCAAACCTCAAATGCCATGTCCCACTTTAAAAAATTCAGATTATACAATCATATATCAATTAACTCCACTAAAATTCCAATTTTCTGTAATACACTTGTTATCTATGAAACTTTCAGTTTCCGAATTTGGAAAATCCATGGTCAATATTAAAATTAATCATATTGTTATCATGCAAAATTATGTTGCTGCAAATTCGTGAAACAAATCCCTTTGTATATAAATTTAGCAATATTGTTTTTACTTGATTGAGTAAGGACTATTGAGCTTGTTTTAATATCCTTTTCTGAGGATTTGTACTGATGTTTTAGCATTATTTTGTTCTATCAATACATATTTTCAGACATAGTGAAGACATTTATAGACTGCAAATAAATAGAAAAAAAGTTGAAAAATTACACAGTTACTTGAGCTGTGACACTTGTGTGTCATAATTTTGAGATGCTTTATGTACATTTCATAATTGAAATGATGATTTCAATGATATCAAATGATAATTTGAGTAAAAATACTCAAAATAGATTCATAGATGGTTTGGCCAGTATTTAAATTAGAAACCTTTGATGTTGGAGAAATAATTCAGGTCTTTCTCAGCATTGCAACTATTGATTCATTCATTTCATTGAAAGTAAATAATAGAATTATTTTTCTTTTTTTGCATGAGGAAACTTTCTAAACTGGTGAAACGGTTCTTATTTTATATGGAAGTGAAACTATGATTCTTGCCCAGTGAAACTGTGCCCAATTTTTCAAAATCCTTTATTTTCTCTATTAAAATGCATTGTGAGTTTGCTACTGTTGCAAGCGTGGAGAATTATGTCTGCATGAAAAATATGTACCATTTTTCCTACAAAGGAGAAATATATAGTTTGGTATTTACCATTTGTCAGAAAAAAAATAACATGGAGATTAGTTGCACAGGAAAAAAAAGGACCTTTGAGATTACTGTATGAAAATAGATCTTGGAAATCTAAACTTCCAACTACCCACAGCTCTTTTTAAAGCAAATGGCAAACACATCTAAAATTAGTATCCTTGGCTTTCATTTTTAGTGTTCATAATTTGTGTCTGTGCATAGCCTCAAGGTCCTTCCTTACTGTAAGAATATCTTTATATTAGGTTAATCAATCAAATAAAACTTATTTGCCAAAAACCCCCAAAAACAGGCAAACAAAAAAAACCCCAAGAAACAACCACCAAGGAGGTAAATTTTCCATTTTCTCAGCTGGAATGCATAGTACTCTGCCTTGGGGTGAGGGATAAACTAACTGAGAGCTTGTGAGTAAGGATTACAGAGAGGATGGGTATGAGTGACACTGCGGCACCATAGGCCACGTGCTCAGGGAGAACAAGTGGTTGAGGCCTTCTAGAAACAGCTAAAAGCAGCTTTGTGTTTTCAGGTCCTTGTCTCTGTGGGGAACTTCAACCACCACATCTACTGGGTGGACAGCACAGCATGATACAAGCCATCCAGGGAGTTTTTAGAACACACCAGAGACAACTTCCTGATCCAAGTGATAGGTGGGCCAAAAAAGAGAAGTGCTCTGGAGGTGCTCATGCTCACAAACAAGGAAGGGCTTGCTGGAAATGTGAAGGTTGAAGGCAGACTGGCTACAGTGGCCATGAGATCATGGAGTTCAGGATCCTCAGAGGGAGGAGCAGGACAAAAAGCAAGATCACAGCACTGGGCTTCAGAGGGTCGGATTTTGGTCTCTTCAGTGATCTGCTCAGTAGATTCCCATAGAATAAGATCCCAGAGCACCCTTGGTAGAAGACAATCAGATGAGGTAATTAAGAAAATCAGATGAATATTTAAGTATTTAAATATTAAGCAAATGGAATGTATGTAAGTCTTTGGACTCTGACAGGATGCACCCACGAGTCCTGAAGGAGCTGGAAAATTTCATTGTGAGGAAATTCTTGGCAATCCTTGAATGATCATGGTTACTAGGAGAAGTGCCAGAGGATGGGAAGAATGAAAATGTTCTTCTGTCTTCAAGAAGGGTGAGAAGGAGCCTACCAGGTTTATCTCAATGCCTGGGATCTTGGTGGAACAACTAATCCCAAAAAAAAATTTCAATTAAAAGAAATACCAGAAAACGGTCACAGGAACTAAGCATGGATCCACCAAGGGGAAGTCACGCTTGACCAGCCTGCTGATACCATTCCATGATGAAATGACTGGCTTGATAGGCGAGGAGAGAGCATTGGACATTGTCTGCCTTGCCTCTCATAAGGCCTTTGACATTTTCCCCCCGTAAGATCTTGATAGACAAGCTGATAAAGTACACACTGGATGAGCAAGTAGCAAAATGGGTTGAAAATCTGAGTGGTTGGTCCCAGAGGGTTTTGTTCAGTGGCACAAGTCTAGCTGAAGGCAAATAACTAGTGATGTAACCTAGTACAGAGGGTCAATACAGTGACTAACCCTGTTCAAGGTCTTCAACAATGGTCTGGATGTTGGGACAGAGTATGCACCCTCAGCAAGTCTACTGATGACACAAATTTGCAGTGATTGACGCAGCACAGTTTAGCACTGCCATCCAGAGGGACCTCCACAAGCTGGACAAATGGGCTGACAGGAACCTTGTGAAATTCAACAAGGGAAAGTTCTGTGTGCTGCACCCAGGAAGGAACCATTCCACACATCATATACTGCAGATCCTCCATCTCTAAAGCAGTGTTGTAGAAAAGGACTTGCATGTCTTTTTGAGCACCAAACTGAACATGAGCCAACACTGTGCCCTTCCTCCAAAGTTGATTGGTATCCTGGCCTGCTTTGGACAAAATATTGGCAGCAGGATGTGATCCTTCCCTTCTACTCAACTCTGGTGAAGCCATACCCACAGTGCTGGGTCCCATTCTGGGCTATTTAGTACAAGACAGACACAGACCTACTGCAGAGACTCCTGTGAAGGGCCAGGAAGATGATGAGGAGACAGGATTTCTCTGGTTAGGCAAAAGGCTGAGAGAGCTGGGACTGTTCAGTCTGGAGAAGAGAAGGCTCAGGAGGGTGCATATATCAATATATATATGCATAGATAAAATATCTAAAGGGAGGGTCCAAAGACGGCATATCCAGGTTCTTCGCAGTGGTGACTAGTGACAGGATCAGAGTCAATGGACACACACTGAAACACAGGAGGTTTCTTCTGAATATCAGGAAACAGTCTTTTATTATGAGCGTGACCAAGCACTGCCAAAGGTTGCCAGAGAGATTGTGAAGTCTTCGAGATATTCAAAACAGGCTTAAACATTGTCCTGCATAACTGGCTCTAGGTGTCTCTGCTCAAAGAGTAGGGTTGGACAAGATGACCTCCAGATGTTCTTTTTGATCTCAATGATTCTGTGATACTCTGTTTCTGAGGAAATGGATCGTTTGCATCATGAAATCAGCAAAAAAATAAAGGATGGTATTCACCCTGTAGATCCAAACAAAATATTTCTTCTGTGACACTGGAATTCACTGGTTCAGGCACATTTACAGGGGATGCCGATGTTTTTTCTCTGCTTTCCAACAAAGTAACAAATGCTTAAAAACAAATTCAGTGCCTGTTTCTCTCTCAATTTCACAGCCTCATGTTACTCACAGAATATTCAGAGTAATGGTGTGTCTTCCCAAGTATACGTTACATGTGATGGAGCCTTGCATTCCCAGAAATGGCTAAGCATCTGTCTGCCAAATGCAGGTAATGAATGGATCCCTTATTTTGATGTGACTGTAAGCGCTGGTTTTCTTTCCCTATTAGGTTGTTTATCTCAACCCAAAAGTTTACTCACTTTTATAGTTTTAATTATTTTCCCCATTCCATGGTGTGATGTGAGCCTTGTGGGGCTTAGTTGTCTACCAGGCTACACACGCAGCTTCCCCAATTCCAGAAAGTGGTAGGACATCTGCTGAACAATGGGAAATAGTGAATTAATTTCTCTTTCTCTCTTCCTTGTAATGAAAGATATGTTTTTCTTACTAAGCTGGTTTTATCTTGACCCATGAGGGATTTTTTTGCATCTTATTTTTCCCTGCCAATCCTGTTGAGGAGAAGGAGTGAGAGCAACTGCATGGACATCTGGCAACTGACCAAGGCAAACTGCCACAAGAAATAATATCCCTTAGTCCCTGAAGGCATGTTTTTTAAGGCAGGCTTACTTTAGCTTCCCAAGATAATTGGGAGGTATCGCTTTGTACCCCCTTCAAGCCCTTTCTACACAACTGTGTATTATGTTCTTATAGTTCCCCCAGTAATTTACCTGTTATGCCAGAACATACTATTTCCCATGTTAATCCTGTCACATGTACTAGCTTGTTCACTGCTCTGTTAAATTTCTCCTTAGAATGAAGAATTGTCTAAAATTTATAGTCACCTAAATGATTTCCTATAACAGTAAGATCCTTTCTTTTCCAAATTGAGACCCTTATTATTTTAGAGCAACTATTTTAAATACAAATTTTATTTCACTGTGCCGTGAAGGATTTTTTTTTAAAGTGTTTACTTCAAAACACATTTTTAAGCCTGTATCATGTGGGCTTAAATGTGATACAAAAAGGTTGTGTATTGCTGGTAGGCAAGATACATGATTTTACAAAATCAAATTAGTAAGATTGTCAGGTCTGAGGAACTTCCTTACCTGTTGATCTCTAGGGTTATGTTCAAAGGAAATTTTTAATAAGCTGATCTCTGAAATACCATGACCAGGGGGCATATTTTCTTAAAGGATTAAGTTCTGATTGTTTGGCTGAAAACATGAGGAAGAGACATGTGGAAAGGATAACATTAAAGATTTTTCTTTGACAATTATGTTATCTATAAATCAATAAAAGGTAACAGAACTGAAAAAAATTTGAATGTTTTTCTGCCATAGTTCGCAAGCTTAAAAAGGAAAACATTTTTCCTCATTATCTCCTCAAAATATGCCACAGGGCTCTTCAAAAGATTCTGCTATCAAGACCCCAAACTACAATATCAGAAGAACCATCCCTGAGGAAAAACTTTACATTTGAGAAAGTATATCACCGAATGCCCTCCTCTTTATAGATAAAAGCTTGGCAGAAACTTTGGTGATTTCAGACTGAACAAAAGGCCAACTAAATTCTTTTTCTCCAGATATATTTCTTAACTACCTTTCACTCAAAAAGTGCATTACAATTGTCAAGTGGCCCCAGTCACGCTGTTATGAACTCAAACTTTCATTACATCAAAATGTAAAAAGGTCACAAATGTCATGTGTAATCCTAGGAGGAGACCCAGCTCTTCACATTTGTCAATAATGAGTAGTTTCAGTCTGCATACTTTCTCTCAAATTGGAATTTTGTTTTCCATCTGTAGGGAAATACAATAATATGTCTACTAGATAGAGTGAATGATGTTTGAAAACCCTTTAGAAAGTGTTATAGCAAGACACCATTTCCTGCAAATCTTCATCTGATGATATTATATTTTATCACATATTTCAGGGTTTAAACATATGTAATGGAAGGGGAGATCATTTATTTAACCTTGTACACGGCATACAGCCTTTTGAATGACTGTAAATGAAGATCACAAAAAAGCTTTTCTTGGTTCATTTAGACAAAGCACAGTTTCCCCATTAATAACCAGCATCATGACTTCCATAAAAATCTGCAGCATACACAGAAAACATCAGTTCAAGTGCATTCATCTCATTACTATTTTTAATCATCTTTGAATTCTCCTCTCAGTAGTAAAGTTTTCATTAAGATCAAGAAATCCTGTTTTCATAGGAATTATAACTCAATAAATCAGAGGTCCATATTTACTTTTTCTTTTACTTTCAACATATTTTATAACATTTTTATTGCATTTTTCCTTAAAGCAACATTAAAATGAGTCTTGCACAGCCTCCTTAATTACATAGCAGCCTTATTTGTATAATACACAGTTAACATTAGCACTTTTACAGGGTACATTTAGCAATAATAATATAAACTGCTTGTTTTATATTAAGACTAAGAAGTTGTATTCTTCCTGAGGCCATTCTCAAATTCCTCAAAATCTTCATACATCTAAGTAAAGCACATTTTCTCTCTTCCATCAGATGCAGGATACAGACATAAAAAAAAAAATTAAGTGCTTGCTGCACACAGGATCTTTTTATAAAATCAAGAAGGTTAATTGAAGGAGAGGATTGGTTTGGGGTGTGGGATTTTTTGTCTGGTTGGTTTATATGTATCACTCAAGATGTCGTCTGTGGAAAATAGCATTCTAGAAAATACTAGGGAAAAAATACTAGAAAACTTCTAGCAAAGTAGAAATTTGTCTCACACACAAAATTTCTAAAAATATAATTTAAGTTTTTCATAAGATAAATTTAGTCCTTAAATGGAAAAGTAACTAAAAAGCAAGGTCATACATTGGGCTCCTAGATATATTTAAGGGAACTTCCTGCATGAAATCATAGAAATTAATTTCATTCTATCTCTTGCTGGGCAGTTTGGGCATTTGTCCTCTTTTTTCTTCACCCAAACTGTTCATATCTTATGAAAATTCATTCTCTATAACATTGAAAGACTAAATGAATAAAAGTGACATTCTAATTTTTGTATTGATTCATAACATACTGAAGTATTCTTCATTAATGAACTGAAATGAAATGTGTTATGTGAACCCTACCAAATCTTAAATTGGTTTTGTCTCTCCTTAAGGACTTTTAGTTCAGAAGCTTAATGAGCATTCTCTCCTTTCACCTGACTCCTTATAAGTCACACATTTTTCATAATGAGTTGTAGCTAATCCAGAAGGGAGATCATGACAGTGTTGGAAATGAAGTCTGGATTTCTAAAATATCACCATAAACATGCAAAACTTCATAAATTGCAAGTTTCCTCTATAGCTCCATACCTACAAATCTGTCCTGCTTGAAACCAACAAGTTTTCCCAATGCCTTCAGGAAAACCATTCTTCAGAAAAATCTTCATCCTTTGAGTAATTTTTGTCAAGAGAGGTTCTAACGACAACACCAAGCTGAGTGAACTGCAGGGGAAAACTTGAATGTTGGTACCTTCACCACCATGTTTTAATGAGAAAATATCAGCCTCCTGGTTGCTTACATGCAACCTTCATAAATATCAAATTCAAGTATGTTTAACTGGGGAAGGGAAAAAGCCCGACACAATCTATATATTTAATAGCACTTGGCTGAGCCATTTAAAATCAAAATTATGTGGATTGTGTGAATTTAAATCTTCAAGAGGCACGACATTTAAGAGTGTGAATGGTAGCATGTGTCACTAATGTTTAATCCTTTAATGCAGCTTTCTGAGAGCTGGTAAAATATGATGGAGATTTTACAGGTGAAAGCATATCATTATGGTATTCCTAAAATAAAAAATTAAAAATGAAACATTGCACGTATTTAATTTTTTTTGAATCATAGAACAGAATTATCAAGGTTGCAAAAGACCTCCAAGATCATCAAATGCAACCTTGACCAAATACCATCATGTCCACTAAACCATATTGCGAAGTGCCACATCTACTTAATTTTTTTAACACTTCTGAAGATGGAAATGATACTTTCCATTATATGCATAGGTAAAATTTCCTGAATCAACAATTAATCCAAAGTTTTATATTCTGCTGCAAAATATCATAACTGTTCTGTCACCATTATAAGAGTATCAAGGAGGAAGTTTTTCAAACATGAATTACTTAAATCAGTTTCTTTTCTAGCTTTTACAATATTTAGACAATTGAGATATTTCTTGCCATGAAATAGATCTTGAGGGTATCTCTGAGAGCACACTTTAAACCCTATTTGTTTAGTGGTTAAATGACTAGTAGCGAGACATCACAGACCAATAGTTATTCCAAGAATGTTTTTCTTAATGTAACTCTTTCAAATAACATCTGCTGCTGGAAAGAGGAATATGGTTTCATGCTTTGGTTGCATGGCTGAGAACAAATCTGTTTAATTGCATGCAAGATGGAAGCTGTTCTGCACTGGAAACTAAAGTAATGCTCAATAATTTGTCTGTATAGGATCTTTTCCATATAGTGGTGACATAATTAAGCAGCTAAAGTTATTAAGTTACTTTGTCATGTGGAAACTTTTATACCATAGTGAGTGCAGTCCCCCTTTTTTTTAAATTTATTTTACATTGTTTCATAAGCAACAAGAGGTAAGCTTAAAAAGGCCATTTTTTATTTAGATGATGTAACAGTTATCTTTGAATATACAAAGTATTTTATGGCAGTGAAATTAAGGCTATCTAAAAGTATTAAAACAAACAAAAATATCCCACATAATGCCAAAGAATTGTGGTCTTAATTCAGTTCACCCCTAGGCTACAGCCCAAATGATCTTCTGTTTGATTTCAGTTGAAATAATTTTTCAGAAGCATTTTCTTTCATTCCTTAGTTAAAACACTGAACTTCCCTCTCAAGTATTTTCATTCACCTTTGTGGTCACCTAAAATCCCTAACCAAAGTGAACCCTTTTTGGTTAGGTTACCGTCTTCTTTCCCTTAAATATTTTTTTTCTTTCACGGGTCTTTTAGGGTCTGTGGGAAATGCTTAGTCAGTATGTCTATCACATTGAATTGTTAGTTAAAATGAAGAATATGCAAAGCTCTTTTATCAGAGATATCCCAAAATTTGTTACCATCACCTATTAGCCATGGGAAGTAAGTTTATATGAAACAGAAGTATAAAAAAAATAAAACTCTCTTGTGGGTTTGTTTTAGCACTACTCACACAATTTAGCCAAAGAAAACAGGGAAAAATTCAAACAAAATTATAATCTCAGATTTTTTTTAACTTGATGGTGTGCAGATTAAAATTAACGCAGTACAATTTCCATTTGCCAAAATAAGAATATTCAGCAGGTAAGGAAGCTAAAAAAGTAAGACTGTACAGCAAGTAAAGAAGCTAAAAGTTGTGTGCGGGGGTGGGGCAGGGGGTGGCATGAGAGAGGGATTGCATTGTTGCTTTTTTGTTTATTTTTTCATTTGGTTTAAACTCAGAAACTTTGAAAACCCTCTCTAGCATCAGAGGAGATGCAATGAACCTAACTATTAACATTGGTCAAAATACTTTATGCAGCTTTTTGAAATGTAATCAGCGTTTCATAAATCATAAACATTGATTAACATTTCTCTATATATGATTCCTACTATTTGCTTCTGACTGAGTAAATGAGAGAAAATCAGATAACACAGATTGAAACCATTCACTCATACCCACTGGCATGTTACTGTCTTTTCCTGTGCCACTATGCTTTTGTTGGTTCCCAGTGGGGTGGGAAATGAGCTTTTTGCAAACACTCCCCAGACTCTGCACACTCTCAAATAATGCCTTGCTTCTCTTTGGTAGAGAAAACCCAGCCAACACCAGACTAGGAATCTTTCCAACAGCCTGGAAGTACAAATGACAGGTAGAAATAACTGATCTTAAATGTGATATATTTCCCAGCACTGCCTAATTTATAGACAGGGGAGCCTTGGAGTGTCTTTTGCAATTACTTAAGGACGAAAAGCTGGTCTCAAATATGGGACAGATTTGGCCCCTTAGGTACCCTCACCCATCTGCTTTTCTCCAAGTGAATCCTGGCCTACATCTAGGCAACAGCTATCTATCATGTGCTACATCTGTGATATCACAAGGAAAAGATGACAACGAGACCCAGGGGATGGCACAGTGTGTGAAGCCAGTGGAAAGGTTGCTGGGAATCACCTAGAGAAGGGGGATGTTTGCTGTCATTCCCAGGTGAAAAAAAAAAAATATTTTTTCCTTTTTAATGACTTTTGCAGAATCTTAGTGAAAACAGCACTCTTTGCTGTCAGTATCCAGACTTTCATATCTGCATACAAGGTTTGAAATATATTTTATCACTGAAACAGTTAAAATGAAGTATGTCCCTATTTTTTAAAGCTAGATATAACTGTTAAAATGAAAATTACAAGACACTTTACTGTGATAAATAATACATGACAAGGTGTGTGTTGCTGTGAGATAATGCTCATCTCAGAGGCATGGTGACATATGCCTTCGAGGGTCTTAGTGCAATTATAAAATGGCTCAGAGTGAGATTTTTAAAAAGAAGATTCACATGTTCATAGCTGTCCAGAAGAGAAACATGAGTAATTTGTTACTATAATGATTACTGACAGATTTAGAAAGGGAAATAATAATGTTGGTTTAATATTCTTATAATTTTTGTAATTTTCTGACACAGGCATTACATTTATTGTTCTATGGGACTGGAGTCCTGCCAAGGTCTCTGTTATGACAGTCTTAAACAGCGCTGTAGCTGGTATCAGCAATCTGTAGTGAAATGTCTCCTACCAGTAAAAATATTGAATTAACTGATTCTGAATTTCTTCCAATTGGGCAGTCACAGTTTGATTATCATGTTTTCATCACCTTTGACTGACACCATATTTGACCCATGCTTTCACAAAGGGCATTAACAGGAGCCCCAAACTTGTGTGTATTGGCGTAGATGAGAAAAGGGAAATTTTGTTCCTTGAAGCCTCCAGTCTCCACTTAAGATAGTTAGTGGGTTAGGTTTGCCTCCTGGAAAAATATGTAAGCAAAACCAGGTAGAGCAACATGGCAGAGAACTAATCCTCCCTCCCATCCTTCTCCTCTCTTTGTACCTCAGGGACTGCTGAGGAAATAAGGAGCCAGTGCTGAAAATCTGTTCCCACTGTGCTCTGGGAGTATTGCTGCAGTCACACCTCCAATTCTCAAATGAGCCCAATAAATAGAGACACAATTGCTATGTATTAGAATGCTAGATACAAAATGTTGCACATATTAACAAAGCTTTTTAATTATAATATCCAACATGATTGCCTGTCCATGTACTAGGATGCTCCATTATGCATCCTAGAACATGGACAGGCATGTTAATGCTAATAATTATGCATTATGTCAATGCATAATCCCCATTATGCATTTAATTTTGCAGCATTAAAAAAAAGATAAATATATATATATATTATAGCTATAGCAGTGTAGATGTTTTTATCTTATTAAAAAAACCCCAAAACATTAGAAATAAGATTAGAAGATAAATTACATAATGAAAATAGGTTAACTACCCCTTTCTTACATTTATTCTGAGATGCTAACATCTGCAATCTGTTCACCAAAGTTAGCATTTAGTTTTCAGGTTTTCTAGTGAAAGGAAGGGGAGAAAGAGATAATACATCTTTGTGATATATTTACTGACTGTCTTAGCCATTTCCAAGTTAACATTTTTAGAAGGAATAGTTTTTAAATCTCTTTTGTTTTTTTTCTGGCAATGTTAACTTCAGGTAGGCACATAAACTCCCACTAGCAATGATTGCTGCATGTAGGGATCTATAAAAACACAAAAGGTCACTGTACATAGAAATCAGCTGGGGCTGTGAGAGAACGCACTGACATTTATAATACACCCAAAACAGAAACAGTTCCTATGGAGACTATGCATGTGTTTTAATAATGCAGAGTTATTTATAAAATTCTAATATGAACATTTATGTGAAATAAATACACTTATGGCTTGCATAAGAAAAAGCCAAGCCTGCTTAATGTGTAACTATTATGCTGAACCCATCTTCTTCTGTGTCAGCTGTGATGTAGCTGGTTTGATTAAATTGGAAATATTTCTTTTAATATCATCTCTCATTTATTGTTGGAGTACTCACACAATTAGGCACCACATTCTCATATCTATATTCCTTCTAGACTTGTGGTTTCACATGCAAGGAACCTCCCTTTAATCATAAAATAGTGATCATTTTTGATAGAGTTCGCATTCCTCAAACCTAATATTCAGTCTCCTAGTGTCATGTGAAAACAGAGGATATACTCAAACCCTTGGTGTTTCCGTAGTCTGTCAGCACTCCAGGAAATCCCAAAACCCTTGCTCCTAAACAGTCTGTCAGTGTCCTGGTACAGTTCACGAGATTGGAGGGTGGTTTGACTGACTGTTCAGAGTCACGCGCCAAACAGAGAGACCCCCTCCTGGGTCTTCACACCTCTACCTGCTGCCAGCAGTGTCCAGTGCCCTTGAAGAAGTCACATTAGCAGTTTACAGAGTAAACTAAAAACTAAACTCTTTATAAGTAAAATTGTGACAGAATAAGGTTCAAGGATTGCTGGTGATTTTATCAGCTATAAAGTGCCATTGAGGTTCCTTCTCTGCAAGGGTTTCAACAGAGCCTGGCTGAGGTACCTCCAGTCTGCTCCACCCTCCTTTTTGTCCTTAGATTGTACTCTCTCTGGGAGGTTAGACATGCTGATTGCCTTCCATTCAGATAGTAGTAATCATATTTTCCCCTATAATTTCCATGCCATTATGTTTTTACCACCAGTCAACTTCTCACAATTGTGATTATGATAATTATCATTATTGTTTTACAAGTAAGAAACAAACTGCAGTTCAGTAAATAGTGGAATGTCCAGGAACAGTTTCCTCAAGCAAGAAATAAAGAGAACAGAAATGTTCTTGTTGTCTAATGTAAGTTTTTTGAATTTCCAAGCTAGTATCCTAATATTCTGGATTTGGTCAGAACTGAAAGAAGGAGGTTCTGTTAGTGGGCAAATACTCAGGCTAGCTAACACTCAGTGTCATGAGATGCAAGGGGAGTGGATCTTGTATTACAGAAGAATGCAACAAGATCAATCTGTAAAGTTGTATCAGTTAGATGTCTTGACCTTCTGGCATCGTGTCTTATTTTAATCATATTTAAAAAGTACTTCATAGTCTTGATTTACTTTTAGGGAAAAAAAAAAAAAAAAAAGCTCCTGAACTTTAAGGTAAAGCTTGAATGTAATGGAATTCTATTATTCTGAAAAATTGTCACTTATAACTTCCTGTGGCTGCAAGATCTAGAACATTTAAGCCGTTTTTACCATATAGAGGAGAAACTCCAGACTAATCTGTATTTAAAATTGTGGTACATCTGTCTGTCTGGGGTGTACCTATGTGAATAGGATAGACCTAGAGATTTCCCCCAGCAGGTCCCTACTGTGCAAGGGCCAACTAAATGAATGCACTGTTGGTGAACATCTGGGGTGGGTAACTAGGATAACCTAGAAACCTTCTTACAGTTGAGTCTTTTCTAGGTAGGAAATGCTTTGAACATAGTTTAAAATAATATGTAACAAATGCTCAGGCATATGCTGGAGTTGCCACATAGGACAATGAGACAGCTCAGTTTTAAAAAAAACACCAGAAATTCAGTTCAAGAAGTCACACCTGATCCAGGCCAAGGTGCCATGTCAAAGACACTTGAAATGGGGACCCCCATTATCATGTACATGATGAATGTTTATCCTGTTTGAGAAATTTAGTTGCTCACATGAGCAACATATTCATTCTGTCAATGTCTATGCAACACAAATAACTCATGAAACCTGAAAACTATCTTGTATTTCATGATTTCAGTGCTCTTACCATAGATTTTTTTGGGAAATATTAAATAAAGTTTTATTTTCATATAAAATAGTTGTGAATAATAATAGCCTCTTTGTTTTTCAACTTATATTTGTATAATGTCCCTGTTAAACACTAATAAATGTAAATAATTTTAATACTGAAAAATTAGATTTCAAGAAATGGATACTGTTTCCATATTGGTAGCTGTAACAGTTGTTATATGTATCCTAGGATACATCTCTTTATTTAATTTGGAGAAGAAGATCTGTTCAATGCTTGAGCTTTGTGAAAGGTTAACTCAGGTAAAATTAACCTCTGTATATACTCCGGTATCCAATTTAGGAATGGAGAGATGAAACAATGTAGGCTGTGCAAGATTTAGCCGATGTACTTACGTATAAATCTTAGCACTCCCAACCAGGAAGTTTTATGCACCATCACAAATCATGTTTGATGCAAACAAAAATTATAAGCTTGCAAAAGCAGTGAGTTTAACAACTTGATCAATGTACCAATACTGAAGTAAACACACACAAATCAGCTTCTAAATTTTAAAAGAGAAAAATGTTGTATTAATCCAAATAGAGTTTCAGACATAAACTGTTTTTTTTCTTTTTTAGCCAGTACTATAGTACTCTATTTTGTGAATTGTTAGTTAAAACAACCAAACAAAAAGTTTATTAAAGATATAACCTTGAGTGCTCTGAAATCAATGTAGGTAAACCCATCTGTTATATACACACCACATGTTGAAACAATGGCATGTTCAATAGGGTAACAAATCAGATATAAATCTATCTAATGTGAAAGCATGGTTCTGCCATATTGTACATGCCTAATGGACTTTGTATGAACTAGGACAGAATTTCTGTTAGCTTAAGATGGATAATCCATGATATTGTTCAGAGTGCAGTAATAATTACAGCATTTGAATGCTATAAAATAATAAATAATAAATGAATGCATAAATATTTTGGTCATAAATCCCATGATCTTTCATCATAAACTGAATGCTGAGTTTGCCCTGTAGGGTTCCTTACAACTTGGCCAAAGTAGGTCAAGTACTTCTTTAGGTCAAAATACCCTGCCAAAATCTAATCAGAAACTATGTTTAAGTGCAGAGGATCTCAGAAGAATGACAGCAAGGTTACAACAAGGTTGTAACAAGGTTACAAGATTGGAGTGATACTGCAGGTCCTGCTGCATTATTACCACGGTAATTTTATTGAGTGTTTTTTGTGATGCTCTTTTGTTTGTACCTACACAACTCAAGCTACACAGCCCTGCTAAGTAACAGAATGCTCAGTTTCTCCCTGACCATCCAGGTAACCTATACTTCTGCTGAAAGCTTTAATTGTTTCTACTAGATTACTAGAAAATAGATCTACATAATTCTATGATTTATTTACAATTAACAGAAAACATCTATCATCTCAAAATGTGTGAATGTCCATGAAGACAGTAAATGTGATTGACACTTAAAAGAAGCTTTGAAATAAGTTGTAAAGCTGTTATGAAAAGGTATTTGATCAAATATTAGATTTCAACAGGTATTTTTTTCTACTGTTTAGTATGAATCTTCTACCAGTAATCTTAATTCAGAAAAGGAACACTGTTGTATCAAGTTTTTCCCACCAGAAATAAGAAAAATGGAAAGTTAGATACTTTTTTCTCTTCTCTATTCTTGATTTTTGACCACTGACCTATGGACATATATTGCTCTTGTCAGAGTAACAGATAAGCACAGGAAGCATCTGTAATTAGAAAGCTTGAGATACATCAGCTCTGCTGTTTCAGGAGACAATTTATTAATATAACTGTCAATTTGTTAATTTAACTCATCACAGAGCTGGCATTGCAATGTAGCTGAAAAATTGATAGCTTTATAAAATTTCATCTTGGGAAGAGCTGTTCAAAATGTGAAAATTTAAGCCATATGACTTTAATTAGTCACGAATTTGATTCCTCTATTTAACAGGTTAACAGAATTTTTACCTTATTCAACTGATTTTTAGGAAACACTCCATTTCCAAACATTGTATCTGAAAAATTAGTGTAAAAATACAACAAATAATGCTTGTGAAAGTTATATCACAATAAATAGAGATGGCAATCTGAGTCACATGCCACTTAAGTTTCACATGTTAACTACATTCACACTCATTTGGAATTTTTTTGTCAAAATAGACATACCTTTCAGATACATAGGTCTAGAGGGACTTAACACTTAGGGACAATTAAAGCTAAATTTCTTGGATGCTGGAATCCACATGGAGAAGGCAATCTTACATACCAAAGCTTCTTATGGATGAACCATATGTACAGAGCTTAAAATTTCTTACTACTCACATTAATATCTTGTTTATGGGCCTAACTTGCCTAATTAATACTGAAAATTCTAATAAAAAGCATATTAAAATTGCTATACAAAAAGTTTCTAGTGCCTCTTCCTTTTCTCTTGTGTTCTGCCCATCATTCCTTCATCTCCAGTGCACAGCCAACAGGTTCTGTCTTTCTCAGAGGAGAAGGAAGGAAGTATCCAAACAAGTGTCTTTTTGGGTAGTAACATGATGTTCATGATAGTACTGTCTTCTTTCTCACCATTGGATCAACTTAGGGTTATTTTTTTAATTTTTTCTTAGAAGTCTGCATCCTTGTCAGGGGTTACCAGACAGAGATTTATAATTCCATCTGTCCTCCAGTTCTATTCTATCCTAAACCAAATGCTTATTAAAGGTATTTAGAGAGGTTCAGTAAAAACAGGTTAGAGAATAGCCACTTGATAACTTAACAATGGTAAAAAAAATGAGATCCAGCTGAGGAAAGATAAGTACAGAAAATCCTTAAGACCTTGCAAGGCCAGATTAATTGACCCATAGCCTTCTGCTAGTAAGGGCAAAATCATATTTTCCTGGCTAGAGCAGCACGTTCTCTGTTGATGACATAAGCTTAAGAGACTTATATTAAATTAATAATGATGCCAGATGCTACCAATTTCTCTGTGTCTAAGTGTCCTATCTCCTAAATGGGGATATTGGTACTGCCTTACCTCAGGTATTAAAGATTAAAATAACATCATCTATGATAAGAGCCCTATGGATATATTTCATAAATATCTGACTTAGGAAAGCAAATCAACTAAAAGCAGTACATGCAAACAGAATCCTTTCAAGAGCACATCTCAGGAAGGATGACCTCTTTCAGAGTGAACTCATCCTGATGTGAAGACAAGGGAGGAACAGACAAGGACAACTAGAGCAGCTCTAATAATGAAGCACCAATCCTGTGAAGGGACACTTAACGGAACTAGGACTCCACAGAATGGAGAATGGGGAGACAGAGGGGGCAGGATTAACTCAGACTTACAAAATCAAGGATATGGTATATAATCTAGCACTGGTTATAGCTAGGGTAGAGTTAACTTTCTTCCTGGGACCTTGTATGGGGCTGTGTTTTGGATTTGTGCTGAACACAGGGTTGATAATATAGAGATATTTTTGGTTTTGCTGAGATGGGCTTACAGAGAGACAAGGTCTTTTCTGGTTTTTGTAATCCCCACTGGTGAGGAACCTAGGGTTGCATGGGAGACACAGCCAGGACAGGACACCCAAACTGACTGAAGGGATATTCCAGGCCATATGGCATCATTCTTAGGATATAAAGTGGGAAGAGGAACATGAGAGACATGTTTAGAGTGAAGGTGTTTGTCTTCCCAAATCACAGTTACCTGTGATGGGGCCCTGCTTTCCTGGGGATGGCTGAACATCTGCCGGCCCATGGAAAGCAGAGAATTAATTCTTTGCTTTGCTTTGCTTGTATGCTTGGGTTTACTTTCCCTATTAAACTGTCTATATCTCAATCTATGAGATTTCCAGCTTTTACAGTTCCAATTTTCTCCCCAGTCCTGCTGGTGGAGGAGAGACCAAGGGACTGTGTGAGGCTTGGTTGATGGGTGGGTTAAACCCCAACAAATTCGAAAGGAGGATTGTTCTTCATATCCTAAAATACAAGAGCTAAGAATCACTTTAAAGACTATTTGGAGATTAGTTTATCATTAATAAATGAAAGTATTTCTCTACAGAGTAAGTAAGGTATTTCTGGAGCTTTATGCCCCAGGAGACTGCAGAGGCACACAGTATCTTCAGATTCAAGAAAGGACTAGAGAAATATTTGGACAAGTGCCTAGAAAAGCCCAGGCTTGCATGTTCTCCCTAAAGAGTATTTTCTATTGCAAGTGTCCAAGGCAGAATTCAGACTAGGCAGAGCAGGTTATGAATATAAGGTTATGCCTTATATTCTTAAGTATTGTATTTGTAGGCAGGACTGTCTTTCTAACCTTTATTTGTTTCAGGTGTCACATCAAACTACCCTCTGAATTCCAAACATCTTCATTTTGTCCTCTGGCTTGTGAAGCTCTGACTCTGCAATACCCAGACCAGTTCCGGAGCTCCTCCAGGGCCCAGCCAAGTGAGTCATTCCCGTGTGTATCTCATCATAAAGATTTGTATCAAATCTTGAGCTCTGCATGTGTGACCAAAACTGCTAAATGTGATCTAGATGCATACAACTCTAGTGAGGTGAGCACTCAAATCTTCATCTTACATTCTAATCTGGAAAGTTAAAAGACAAGATGAAAACAACTGCCACAGGTTCCATTGAGGGTATAAGCTCTATCTTTTAAGTTTTGCCCAGAATGCTCAATTCTTTTCAAAGAAAAGGTCTGAAACTTTAAAGCAATGCAGCTTTAAAGCAATGATTCAATAAGAAGTACTTAAATAGTATGGCAGTTTTATGTCAGAGAAGTTACTGCAAATTGTCAGAGAAAAGAATTTATGTAAAGCAAAAACTTTAAGTCAAATTATCCAGACAGTTAATCTTATAAAAACTGTATCTTTAAGCTCCATGTATACACATCCTCTTGAAAGCCACAACTTAAGATGATTTTCAGCCAACCTTAGCTTCTGAAGGCTCATGAGCCCTGGAGGATTACATGACTATTTGAAATTTAATTTTCCTGAAGTTCTTGTCCTATTGGTTTGTCATAACACCACCATGCAAAGATAAGGAAAGCACTCAAATGCACAACAAACCAATTTAGCACAACTAATGATCACAATCTACCTCTAACCTTATCTGTGGAAAATCTTTCTCTTCAGAAATCATTGTTATTGCACCACTTCAGGCAAACAGTAGATCAAGCTACAGATTGTTTATAGTCATGCTTTTGTTCCACAAAACCTCTTCACAATGATCTCTCTGTTGGGTTCATAAATTCAATGGTAAACTCCCTCTATTATGGTCCAATGCATATGAAATGGAAGTAAGTTAAAACGTTCAGTTCATGAGTTTTCATCAAAATAGTTACAGTATTCCATATACTACAGAGAGGATCCACTTAGTAGCCAAGCTGCATTTAAAGTATATGCTAATAAGATTTAAGCTACATAATTATAGGTTGATTCTCTGTTGGATTTTGGTGGTTTGTTAAATCCTTTGGCAGTTTGTATTTTGTGAGCTTTTAAAATTTATTAGGCACTTTCTATGTGTAAAGAACTCAAATCTGGTCCATATCTGTTGTATAACATGCTGTAGCTTTTTCTGATTTTTCACAACATCACACATACACTTTTTCCCTGCATAGATAAGGTCATAGCAAAGCATGTTGTTCTATACTATGATAGCATCTCAAGACTAACAGTATCTGAAAAGAAGCTGTCTCTTAGTGCTGAATTGCATAATTCTTTATATTTTGTTGTACTGTCCACAGGGTTCTTTAGTGAAAAACCGTATCAACTGAGCACCCACCTCCATTTCAGTGCTTTTGAAAATCATGCATATATGATTATGATCTTCTTTATGCTAACATTTTTCAGTCACATTTTAAAAGGCTTGAGAAGCAGCATCAGAGTTTGTTCTCAAAATTTGTTTCTTGTTTTATGCTCTAAATAACCTCTCCTGTCTGTTTCATGCCACAAAATTTCAACTTCAGAAATGTCTGGTATTTACGTTCCATCAAGCCCTTTCCATTACTAAGCACTTTTGTGAGCTAGAAAAAATTAGTCATCAGGTTCTTCTTCTTTTTTTTTCCACAAGTACTTACATATAAATGAGACTGGAACATTTTAGTAGACAGCAAATTATAATTGTACTTATGTTGTCTGACATCACATCTCCTCCATGCTTTTAGTTCTCAAAAGAAGCAAAGTGGCCCCCTGGCCAGCAAGAAACCTAAGTCAGTTCTGGTAAGGAAAATCAAAACAATTATATTTGTCTTGTTTTATACTAGCTTGAAACATAGCTGGTAAGTTTTGGGTTGGATTAAAGCTTTATCAGAAGCTATCACTATTACTTACATGCTTCATTTAGAAAACAGAAATTTGCATACTTCACTACATTAAGTAGAGTTAAAGATGTAAGGTGGTTAAAATATTTGCTGATTAGAAAAATATTCTCTTAAATATAGTAAGCCACTGTTGCCTTTTTATAAATACTTTTTATTATTTTTCTATATACTGTATACTTCCACATGTATAGTACAAGTAAAAAAAATTCAGCAATTTCACTGTTAAATTATTACCTTGCTACACATGTGAAGGTTTTTAAGGTTTCTGATCATCCTCTCCTAAAATGTGATAGTATAACATCAAGGAAGATTGATGTTGAGCCTTCCTTTCTAAGACTTTTTCTCCTTTCAACCTAGAGTTTTAAATATCTGTATGCTACCAGGGTTTCCTGCTCTCACCTTTCTTCTAAAATAGCTATGAGGTATAACTGTAGGGATGTATGAAATGACAAATTTCCATCCTTTTCAAGGTTAAGAACTTTTTTTTTTTAATAATGGCTCAATGAGGCTACTCATACATATACCAGAAAACAGCAAAACTCTATTCCCCAAATACTTGCACACACCAATAATTTCAGTGAATTATTTATCTCAAGCTCGAGGTGGATTTTTATCATTATTTGATATATTCAATGTAGCTGAGGAAATACAGGAGCAGTGTCTGAAACCGGAAGAAGGCATTTAGCTGATATACATTCTTAGCCTTTTTCTTCTATCCAAAAATTTACAGGCACACAGAGATATATTCAGCAAAACACATTCAATTCCTGCAACTTGAATAGTGACTAGAAAACACAATGGTCTTCAGTCTGAAAGTAGAGCTTCACTGCATTTTGTGATGTAGTGAATGCTTAGTATAGGGCAGATATCAGAGTGATTTAAACTTCAATTTTCTCTCCACCCTGCAGTTCAAAAAAGTCTTCCTCCCTTCCCCCAGTTTTCTTCTAAGACAATATAAGTAGTACAATACTTTTTTGGAAATGAGAATCTAGTTGCTGACACTTTGAATACAGAAATTAATTAGCATTTCCATAGCAGTGTAAATAGCAGTCCCTGGAGGCGTGCAGAGAAGATAATGAACATCAAGATTAACAATACACATTACAGACATGAGTCTATTATTACACTTTAATAACATGCAAACGAACAGTCTTCAAGTAGTCAAAAGATGCTGTGTAATAACAGATTTCTTCAGGCTATAAACTGGATAAGGCAAGTACAGCAATTGTTCACATCACATAGATAGACAGCACAGTTTTACCTAGCAGGCTATCTTCAAGGGGAACGTTTCAAAAGACATGACTGGAAAGATACCATCTATAACCATAAATATTTCTCCATCACATCTAGACTTTCACCAGTCATTGTTTTTTTGCAACCATGTGACACATTGATTGAAAATAATAAATGTCAGTCTGCTGAAATTTGTGATGTGGGATATCCAAATTAATAGCACAATTCCAGAAAAAAAAATCCATTTTTTCTCATTACTATAATCTCACTGGGTGCTGGCTATGTTTCAAAGCCAGTCAAAACACTTCGTCCAAATAGGATTTTTCAAATTAACCTACTTTAGTTTATTCACAGCCTGATTAAACAGATAATTAAAAGTTACAGATGCATAGCAGTACTAAATTACTGTGGCTTAAGTACATTTGTGAGAAAGATTATTAGTTTTTGAGATGTTGGCAAGGACCCATGTGGTTAGGACGATGAAGATCCACCAAGGTTCGATATTTTGCTGTCTTCAACACATTTTTCCTGAATTTCTTTTCATTAATTTAAGCAACAGTAGGAAACCCACAGTACTTGTTAAACCAGTATGAGGTTAGTAGGCTTTGGGTTTGAGTCATTCCTCACCACACTCCACCAATGAAAAAGTGTATATATCTCTATTCACAATATAGTCTCTGCAGCTGAATAATTCTATTTAACTCTACAGGAAACTGACTTGTCTTCAAAAATTTCCTACATTCTGCAGATACTTTTTAAGAAATAATGACAGAAATTGTCCTTTATTACAGTAGTTCAAAGACAAGACTCAGAGATAAAGTAGGTGACTCCAAATTTTCAGCTTCTGTGATATTAGCCTACAGAAAAGCCCAGTAATTGGGATCTACAGGATTCTGCTTTCTGCAAAACAGCAGCAGAGGAACTTCGGCAGAGACACAGATTTGGACTGACACAAAAAGTAATGTGCTTACAACGCTTTTTAAAATTCATTTGGTACAATTGCAGAGCAAAGATTTCTTCCTGACTACTGTTTCTGAAACTACTGACTGACTTCTGTATTTATTCTTTTGATTTCTGAAATCCTCAAACTGAGTGTTTGATTGCCTTATTTAGCTGAGAAGATGTTTCTTTTTCTACCTGTTTATCAAAAACCTGTCAAGAATAAGAAATACAGATATCTAAAGCACAAAATGATTGAACCATCCAAAAGTTTGAAATATAGGTCTAGACAACATTTTTAAGTGATAGGCAGAAAAACTGATTCAGAGTTATTTCCTTATTACTTGGACAGTTTTACATGCTTGTGAACTAAATTGCAATTTTAGTTGTAAAAGTGTACAAAATAAGTGAAGAAACAGCTAATTAAAAGAGCACATCTGTCAAAATATCAATTTGCTTTGCTTTGCAGTTTGCCAAAATATGATTCAGGAAACAAGAAATCTCTTGTGGAATTTCATGGTATGGAGAGTTTTACATTTCACATATGAACTTTGTTCTATAGGAGGGCAAAACAAAGTCTTGATAGAACTAATTAATCTGTAGTTATGGCTTTATGCAGCCCAATAGAAAGTGCTAACAGCTGCCAAAGAGTGACAGTGGTCTCTCTTCTCTTAGTTTAGGTCCCATGATCCCCTGTGTCACAAAGACCTGCCTGGGCTGGAGAGTCAGGAGGTGACAAATGGCAGCCCTCGAAGGGATGCTGGGAGTGGGAGTCAACTGTGTAAGTTTTGGCTTTAGCTGAAAGGCTCTAAGAGGGGAGCTTGGACTGTGAGGAAAAGACGAAAAAAACCTCTAACCAAACCAAAAACCTAATGAAAAACTCCCACACATACAAAAAGAGCCCAAAGCAGACCCAAGAGAGGGAGGAAACGTACATCATGTTGAACTTCATATATATATATATATATTTCAGAAGGAGATACTGAAGATGCTTCTTTGCCTCTCATTCATGAAAGAGAGAAAAATGCCAGTCAAAACATGTGGACATACACCAGAAGAAAGAAAAGGCTGGGAATATACACCAGAAGAAAGAAAAGGCTGGGAATTTTTTGTTTAATCATTTTAACTGTGTTAATATTGGGACTTTCCTTTCATCATTAAACAATTCAGATGAGCGATGAATCATTGGTGCCTTATATATGGTATGCCCCTAGCAAATGTTTGAGTTACACTGACATTGTGATGGGACTGGACATAAAGAAAGTACATTAAAATAAACCGCAGTTTTCCATTGTCAAAATGGGCACAGGATTCAGACACAAAAATTCTGTCATAAATTTAGACATAAAGGCCAAAATACTGAGAATCTACCTATAATTCTAAATACTGTGCTTACTCTGTGTCCATTTTGTTTTCTTTTGAATAGATGAATTCTCAAACTATGGAAGTTGATCGTTTCAAATCACTGAAAGTTTGGCAAAACCACCTCTGAAATTAGAGAGCTTACTGAAGCTTTTACTGAACAGTAAATTTTCTTTTCATGTTAATGACCAACCTTTTTACATACTATTGCATTTTAAGAACCACTTTGTGTGTCTTGTCTGCTGAGTCCTCTCCGGTAAGTAAGCGAGGTCATATGCTCTGTTTGCAACCTAGGGCAGAAAGTTTCTAATTTTCTTTGTGAGAGCAATATAGTGCAAAACATTAATCAAAGATATGTTGAATTATTCCTTTTTACCTCAAGTTGAGTCCAAAATAATAGTAGATTGCTTAATTACTTTGACTGTGGTCAGAGACACAAAAGTAATTAATTTTAAAAAGAAATAAACTGTAGACTCAAGTCTATTTACAAATCACTGAACTGTAAGGCAACAAAAAAAAATCCATGAAAATTCCTTTTCTTGTCTGTCCTCCCTCTTTCTTGCACATCTAGCACTTGTTCACACATCTGCTCTGGTTCTCCCAGGTTTCAAATACAGCAATCATCATGTGAGGGAACCTGCTTAACACCTAAAAAATCTAACTTTAATAGAGAAGAAATTGCAAAAATCCATAATGTCAGCAATTTTTTTTTTTTTGTGAAGCCCAGAGAACTACTGGTCTTTATTAATGTTACACTTTTAACTATTCTTTACTGCTTTACCAAGGAATTTTACAAGTCCACAAAACATTGTTCTTTAACACATAATGAAGAGGTCAGCTTACCTTCACTAACTGAAGCACAAAAAGAACTATGCACTGTGCCTGTGGCATTTTCATTCACTCATGAGAAGAATGCTGCCTTACAAATAGTGAGCCTTAAATTACATTTTCCCTGCTGTGAAGATCTGTGTACTTCTGCAGTGAAATACATTTTCATTTGGAAGTTGTCAGTTCGTCAAAGGTGAAATTATAAGGCATTGTTCCAAAAGAAATCAATACATCATATTTTGTTAGAAGGTGTAAGGAGGGAAATACAAGTAGGATTGGCAAGCATGTCTTTATGAAGATGTCAGAGATAAGGCAATTCCAAGTTGTTTTATTTATGTTATTATTTATTGAAGTCAAAGTGCTTCCATAAAAGTAGAACATTTATCTGTGCTAATGTCCTAATACTTCAAAGGCAAGACATAAAATAAATGATTTCTTAATTGCCTCTTTAACATTCTACTGGGTACATTTGGAAGCTGAAGTGTGAGTTTTAATAATTTCAAGTGATGATGTTTACTGTGTTTCTGTAGTTGGAAACACAATTTCTCCTGGAAACCTTCACTAAGGAGCTTGAACCCTAGATCTAGTGTTACCAGTGTTAACCTTAATTCTGTAATTTCAGTCAAACGATCAGAACAGTAATTGCCTTCTTTTGGGTTATGCTGTTGAACTGATTTATAAAACCTCGTCACAAAGCACTGAAGGAAGAGTGCCAAAAGGCAACAGCTTAATTGTGACAAATATATTTATTTCAACACCTTTTCTTGTTCCCCTCTATAGCCCACAACATTGAATATAAAACTTATCCTAGATACACACACATAAAAAGTATAGAAAAGAAAAAAGCCATACATATTGCAGTAAATCAAGACTGGGCATGTTTAGAGTAATATCCTCTCTCAAGGGGATTAGCAAGTTATTTGTGCTTTGCACTGGTGGTTCATCACACCTCTGCTTTTCAAGTCTTTCCTATTAAGTATGGGCACCAGTGGTTTAAACCTCAGCATCTTTTACATGTTTCAGATACCTGCAGAAACGACAAACAAACAACCCCAATCAAACAAAAAAAAAAAAAAGCCACATGACTGGAACGAAAGTTTAACACCAATTTCCAGTTGTGTATTTTGCATTTAACAGATCTATCATAAATTGAATGAGGACATATGTTAGATGAGTTCTATGGCCAAATCCATTTCTCTGATCTGAATCCATCCATCTACATTGCTAAAAGGCCATGAAATGGCTTCTTTGATATTTTAGTATCATTGAGGTGTAAAATTTAACAGCAAAGCCAACAGTAGCTGAAATCTCTCTCTTCAGGGAAAAGGACAATATGCAAGATTTAAAGTCCAAGAGACAAGATATTAAAAAGTAGAAAGTGGATGCTCAGAAATAAATTCTGTCAGGAAAAGCCATTAGTGAAGCATGCCAAAATTTAAAGGCTTCCCTTTCAACAAAATATGCTTTTGACAGTCTTCAAATTCCAAGTGTTCATTTCTTCTTCTGAAAGAGACTATGCTTAATGCAAATGTGCTCTGTGCTCTCTACTTTAACTGAGCAAAACAGTCAAGAAGAGAATTGCAATTCAGATTCATTCACTGCATCATCCATCACTTGCACACAGTAAGTGCTGAGGATGTCAGGATTGTCACAAGCAAATCTTTTTGTCGTTCATGGAAAACAAGTATTTAGAAAAGCAATAAAACTAACTTCAAGAGGCAGGATATCATAAATGTGCAATAACTTGTGATACTTGACTGGGTTGTTTTGATGCTTGCAGACAAGTATGTACAGAGAAGAGAAGCAAGGATGCACCAAAGCATGTAGATTTAAGGTGTTGTTCTTTATTACTGAAAAGTCCTACTGTCTTTCCACCACTGACATTAGTACCAGCTCTTTTCTGGATCACAGTACTGACTCTGCAAGCAACACAAAACAAAACTAGAAACCTTCAAAACCAGACCATGGCAAGGGTGAGTGACATTAAAAGTGCAAAATAAAGAAATTACCTGGTGTTTTTTTAAAGATAGTAAAAAACCCTGTGTTGCTGGGGATGCAAATAGAATTTGTGTCCTTACTATCAGCATTCACTGACTTAAGAGTACATTCATAAAATACAGATTTTCCTTTTTGCTACAGCAGATCTGTTCTCTGATTCCAAAGTCGCAAATCACAGCCCTCAGAAAAAAAATTGCTAATAGCTTAGAAGGCTAATATTGGAGTAATTTTTCTTATCAATACATTCCCACAAATAATATCCATTCATTTCCTAGAGTAATCAATAACAAAGTTTCTACAGGTCAGTAGGTCACTGTTTGTTAGTCATGATGATGTGTTTTAGAAATGATGCTAGAAGGCTTTCCAGAAGGTTAGAAAGGTGCATGCAAATTACATTTCGTCACAGCATGTTGGTATTACGACAAATGTGTGAGTTCTTTCAAATAAATTTTTGCAATAACTTACTCAGGTGGGTGATTTGCAGATCTCTAGAGAGCCTTCTTTGATTGCAATGTATTTGTCATAACTTTTTTCAATACAAGATACCAGACAGCTTATAGATTTGCTATAGACCTATGGTGGATTTTTTCACATCTCGCAGAGAACTGACTTGGCAGCCATTGGACTTTGGTGGGGCATCAGACCACAGTGATTTTATTCAAATTACTGAAAATCTTGATAAGTCTTAATCTTCCTCCATCTCTTGGCTTTAAGTTGCTTATCAACCTTTTTTAAAGAGCATGAAAGATATTTATTGATCTTTATAATATGATTAAGTAAAAAACTGTGTGTACAAAGTCCTTTGATTCCAGTCTTATTAAACGGAAAAATTAAAGTTCATGTAGTTGTAACATATTTGAAAAGTAAAAAAAAAAAAACTGAAAATCAAACTAGAAATACTGGCCCACAAGTAATTTAACACGAACAAATGAACAAGAGACAGAAAAGGAGAAGAAAGGCAAACAAGCAAGCAAGTAAATACATGAATATTTTCTTGTTGCTTGACATTCATGCTTTATGTGCAAATCCAGATTAACTTTCTTGTATTAATTAAACCTTTGAGCCATGTAAACAGAAGTAAAGATATTAGTTAAAATGTTTACAGAAACATGGCATATAAAATTTATCAAATATTTCTGACATATCTAAATAATACTCTCTGTAAGAAGCTGCCTCTAGTCAAGTTCAGCAAAACAATAAAAGTAGTGCTTAATCCTAATGGAGAAAACTAGCATGCATAAAATTAATAATTTGCATACTCTGCAGAAATTTTTCTCCTCCAGCTTGTCTAAATAAAAGTGGTGTTACTACAGCAGCATAACTTCTACCACCTCCTAATATCAAGTTTCAAAAGATATATATTTTTAACTATCATGACCTATAAAGCAAATCCTAAAACCACTACATTTGGCCATTTGAGTGTGAATTACTGGTATTTTTTTTTAATTCTGTAAAATAATTTAACCAGTAAATTCAGCAAACAAGGACTATTTCCATCTTCTGATCGATTACGGTTATTAGATCTTTCCATATTTCTCAAAATGAACAAGTTTAAATCCCCTCTATGCTTCAGGTAAATTAAAACCCTTTAGGAAAACATCAGGCTGGTGTTTGCGACTCAGTAGGCGACATTTTTATTTTTGTTTGTAGTAGCAAAATTCCAGAGCATGGCATTTAAAGGAAGCATGCTGCTAAGTGGACTTTATTATTCTCACAAGATCAGCGTACCTGAGAATTCTACCACTCACAGTCATTAATGATTCCATAGCTGTGCTTTGGGAAAACTGATGTCCTGATCATATCTCATTTTCTCTACTTGATTCGTGGAAACAAACTTTTTTTCTAGGCTATCAGCTGGTTTTCTGTGTGTGATTGGAAGAGCTGTTGTGCTCTTGTTGCAGTGCTGGGTGAAGATTTTTAAGACACCAAGGCTTCATGATCTCAGGGATCCCAGGGGGGTCTGCGTGGGACATCTAGACCACAACTGGCCAGACATGGTCTTCATCCCAGATAAGACTGGGAAGCTGGAAGCCAGGAAAATACTGTAGAAATGTCTGAACTGCATGCATCTTTTCTAGAGGAAGTCAAAGGACTAAGGATTTAAGGAGCCCTTAAATCATAAATTATCAGGAAGAATGACACAGTTTTATGTGTCAAAATATTTTTACCTCTTCATTGTATATTGCAGCCTATTGTAACCTGACGCAGACATGAATAGGGTCTTATCATACCTCTGCTGAAAAGAAGTTCTTTTTCACAGTGATATTTCAATGCACTTAACAACAAATATTCCTTCCACGGTGGTTTCATGGATACAATGTTTGTTTCAAACACTGTTACAATTTTGCAACAAGATT
>WBNO01020611.1:0-84573 GCA_013400575.1 Peucedramus taeniatus
CGCTCGCCGCGCCGCCCACGCCGGGCACGCCGCACAACAGCCGCGAGCTGGACGCCGACCTGGACGAGGACGCCGGGCCGGACTCCCCCCGGGACAACTTCACCGAGGATTCCGGCGAGTGCTCTTCCTACGCCGACCACCCCATCAAGGTGGAGTGCCCGTCCTTCGCCATCCCCGTGCCGCCGGGTGACGGTGAGTAGCCTGCGGGCTCCTGGCGCCGGGTGTCCTCCCCTCACCCCGCGGGCTCTCGCAACCCGACTGCCGCCGCTTCTCCGCAGCTAGCGCGCTTCTAAGTGGCTTTTTCCTTATCCTGCTGCCTCCTGCCCCGTCCTTCGCGCTCCGAAACCCGCCCGTGCTTCCCCCCACTCTTGCACCTTGCGCGTCCCCGTGAACTGGGGAGCGGGCTGCTGCGGGTGCTGGAAATGCTGCATACTGGGGAGGGGGAGATGCTGCAGACAGGGACCCTAAGGAGTTTTTATCGGTATTTATCAATGGAAAACCCATGGAAAACTAGCGCAGAGATTATCGAGACAAAGTGTCAGGTAGCATTGAACAAGAAAATAAGCATCCTTCTCGCTGGAGTGTTTTCCCGTTCCCTGCAGACTGAGTGCAGTTTTGCTAATCAGTATTAAAACGATGATGACGATAATACCTGAAAAATCTGCTTATTGTTGCAGCTGGGCCAGAAAGCTAGAGGAAAGCGTTTACATAATAAATTGCACGGGTTGTTTCAGAAACACTGTTTCTAACTTTATCGGGCTTGCGGACAGAAGCAGCCCTTGGATGAAGCCTGTCCTTTCCCTGCGCGTTCTTTACCCTCCACATTTGTATTGTGGAGGTGCGGGGGAAATGTTGCTTGTTTGTTTTCAGTCTAGATTAATGCAGGGTTTTTCATACAAACATGTCTTCAGAAGTTGACATCGCTTAGGAATCAGCCAATTGGTTGACGTTTAAGCAACCTTCTTTTTACACTTAAACCCCATCAAAGAGTTGTTTACACTAATGTTCTTTTGAAATGCAAATCTAGAATGCCAACAGACTGAAACTCAATTTAGATTAATGTAATTACCTGCAATACACAAATGAGGCTATACTATATAATAACCTTCACTTAAACCTTTTTAGAAGATGAAAAAGACTCCTATTGTTGAAGTTCAGTACTGCAACAATTAAAAATGCCTCTGTGATTTTTGTGTTACCCTTGCAACTTGGTAGAAGTTTGTGGGTTTGCTTTAGTACTCTGAAAGAAATACTGTTTATCTCTTATAAATACAGCTCATATTGAGAAAGTGTAACCTAATGCTTTGTGAGATGTTAGGTCACATCTCGTAAGGAGATTTTTTCCTGCTTTCCTCTTAGAAAATTGTTTTCCATCAGAAAAATAATAGATTCTTTCCTTGCTTTAGGCTTTAAAGAAGTCAGTGCTCCAACTATTACCCCACCTCTCAATCAGCCCAAAAGATCAAAAAAACGCCATACCAATTTGACATTGGATAAAATGATGGAAAAATTCCTGCAGCAGAGCATGGATACAGATGAGAAATTTTACAGATTCGAAGAGCAGAGGCTCAAAATTGAGGACAAGCGTCGGGAAGCTGAGCATGCTCGAGAACTCCAGATGTTACAGATGTTGGGACAGATGTTGGCTGGAATTTCTTCTACAGTATCACAAAGGTCACAATCTATACCAACAAGTCCACCCCGGAGAGCGAACCATCGTTCCTATGCGGATAACTTTAATTATAATGCTATGACAGCAACACTTTCTCCACCGATAGGTACTTCCTTCTACAGCATAAATAAAAGCTTAGGGTACTTTTTAAAACTTCTGTGTGAAAGCACTGGTAGTAAGCAGGTTTTGAAAATAAAAGCTAATTGGAATTATTTAATACTGTGGTGAAGGTGTTTGTCTGATGTCAATTGAAATTAAATCATTATTTGTACCATTGTACTGATTATTTAATACAGGTACATTAGTTATAACAAATTTTGATGAGCAAAATCATTCCTTTTGAACCCTGTAAACCTTGGGAACTTCTTCCCACATTCATGTCTCTGTACAGTGAAGTGAGGAGGAATTATATATGTAAAAGGCAAGTAGGAGAGTTGCTGGAAGCAATCTAGAAACATTAGTTACTTTGTAGCAGAAATTTTGCTGCTGTTTTGCTTGAAGTTCTCAAGCATAACCCAGTATATGAAGTTAAGGCTGTGCATGTGTTTTTTCAGGGCTGGGAAAAGAGTGGAATTTTTCCTACAGTGAAGTAAGTCAGATGTTAAGGTCTAGCTTTTCTGAAATAAATTTCTTTACAACAAAATTCTGAATCTTTTCAGTTAAACATTGTATTATTGTAGTAGGCATAATAGAAGATCAAAATATTTGCTTTTGTTTTTTTCTACACCAGCTCTATAAATTCTATGGGCATCTGAATTTACTTTAAAGAAAAAGGCAATGCAGTATCTCAAGAATTGGTATTTATGCACAAACTTCCTTCATGTGTGGGCCAGAAGCTGATGGTAGCAATCATTAACAAACTTCTTGGGATCTGTGTGCCTGTGGCATTTGTCTTTATCGTGGCCTCTTTGTACCTGGAGGCAGACTGCATGGGCAGGAGGAAATCAGGGATATTCCATCAGTGCAGGAGCTAGAGTCAGAGTGGGGCTTAGTGACTGTAGCCTGCCACGTGGAAATGAAAAAAGTCTTATTCTGTTCTAATTCGGAATTTCCCACTGCTTGGAAGAAAAAAAGTGTAGTTTAAAAAGAGAAAAAAAAAAAAAAAAAAGGAACCTGTCAGTGTTGAATAATAAATAATCTGGCATGCCAGATCCTAAGGGGCATTCCCTGAGTCCTGAGAGGCTTTTCGCTTGTGTGCTAGTTACTGTTTCCCTGTAAAATGCATGGCAGACTGGGTGGTTGGGCCTGTTGAGGGTTTAGGCTGGCAGATCTGGTTGTGTTTCTTGAGTGGATAGTTGGTGTGTAGGATTTCCTGGTGGTAGCAGACTTTTGCAGATAATTTATGGGATATGAATGGATGCAGTGTTTCAAATGTTCTCACTTTTAAAATAAAGGAAAATTACTGTGCTTTAGAAAATCCTATAGGAAATTATTTAAGGTTCTAGATTGGGGTGAAGGTACCTACAAGGCCTTACCATTACTTCTGAAAGTTTCTTCCTGAAAAGCTTAATTATGTGTAACAACCTGAAACTGAGGTTGTTACTGAGGTTGTTTCAGGTTGTAACAACCTGAAACTTTTTTTTGCTGGATTTCATCATATAGGTGTACAGGCCTACTGCACTATGCAAAAATCCATTTTATTTATTTAATTGTAGCAATAGCAATTCAAGATTCTAATCTTCTAATTGGCAGGGGTGTAAGAAAGTGTTTATGCTAAAATGTGAGCATAGTGCTTCAGGCAATATATCTTTTAAGGAATTAAGATTTCATTTGTGAAGAGCTGAATATGCTGTAGTGATTCTGTAGGTAGAGTAGGGCTATATTAAGAATGGCTTTTTGCATAATTCTGTGCTTTCTCTCCATTTATTATGTAGTCATTTTATATTCACACATGAACAAGAACCAGCAGCAAATAAACACAAGGCCTTCTTAACAACACTGCAGTTTAAGGGTTCCAAGCTACATAATAGTCTTGTGTGGTTGAAAACCAGCGTGTGTGAAGTGTGATTTAAAGAAAATAATCTGTCCTATTTTCAGAGGAGATGAGGATTTTGTTCTCCTCTGGGTCACTGCAATGCTCTTTTGTCCGTAATCCAAAACAGGTTGTGGGTTTTTTCTTTTATTTTCATTCCTTTGTTTTTTTTCCTCCCTTTTTAATTAATTCTCAGTAAGAGTGGGATGCCTGTATTCAAAAGCAAAAGATCAGCCAAGAGTATTTATCATTATTGAAGACTAAAGCATACTATTACTGAAGATTAGCATGTCTGGTATAGATTGTGTGAAAGAGAAAGAGATACATTTTGCTGATAGCACAAAGATTTAGAATTTTCTTGTTACATTTTTTCCCCTTATTATGCCCAGTATTTCTGGAACAGTTTTTCTTCTTTTTCTTTTTTTCCCTTCTTTTTTCCTCCTCTGTATATTTTGGAGCTGGGGGGTGGAGCTGAAAATAAGGAGTATCATGGGAGTTATTTTCTACATAATTATGTTACACATGTGTAGCAGTTCCTTGAATTCCTTGAAAGCTTTTTAGAAGATCTGTAAACAAGCAAGCATGGCCGTAGTCTAGGACACTGATACTAGCAGTCAAATAAGTCACTCTTCTGAACAGAATTTTATAGGTAATGAGGAGCTTTTAGGAACTTGCTCTTTTAGTGTATTTGCTGCAGTTTATAGTTAACACATTGTTGATGGAAGTAGTGATCTTCACCGTTTTCCCATGTTAGGTAAATGTTTTAATTCTTTCTAGTCGTAATTGTTGAAGTAATTTTTGTAGCCTTTTGAAAGAGTCATTTGATACATAGCCTGTTGAGTGTGCAGTTGTTTTAGTATGTGGCTTGACATGTAGCTTTGCATCAGAGATCTGGAGATGTATTATAGCTAAAAATGATCTTTGTATGATATTTGTGATGTTTGCATCTAGTGCGTTGGATTATAGTTTTGCAGAAAGACTTTCACTGTGCTTTGTAACCGCCTACCAAAATAAAATGCAGTGAGATAGGCCCTGATTCTGCTAAGAGGTGGAAGTCTTTAAGGGGAAGCGAAATATAAGGTAGGGTGTACATTTAAAATTTGGTTTCAGTTGCTTTGTGCTTGCTCTGTGGATGTGTTAAGTCCTTACTAAGTGTTCCTGTTTCAGTTGAGCTTAATTATGGAACTGATTTCAGGCTGAACTAAGAAGGTATTTCTAGTTACAAAATGTTCATGTAACAATTCTGGGTTCTTGTTTCTTTCTGTACCTGAGCCCTAAATTAGGACTGTGAACAGTCTGTGAGAATATACTCTTCATCAGACCCTGAATGCATTTTTATAATCATCACCTTCCCTAGTTACTCACTGTTCTAAAGGCCTTTAAGTGACAAAGCATTTGGATTTTAGCAGTATGTCACTTTGTGTATCTTTGTGTGATTTTATTAGTGTACATGAATGCTTAAAAGAAATGCTTGGCAGTAGTTTAAGAAAGAACGTTCTTTGAAGTAACACTTATTTTCTTCTTTTCAGTTATAGAGAGGTCTTTTTCACTGCACAGAACACACACTCTGAAGGATATGGAGAATATTTTTCAGCTGGTGCGCAATGTTATCCCTCCTCTAACAGGGAAAAAGCATAAAGGTCAAGATGGTCGTATAGGCATTGTTGGAGGATGTCGAGAGTAAGTTAAATAGAAATTTGATTTTTGCTTCTGATAAAGCTTCAAGATTTCGTAACTGCTTGTGGAAGCCATTCAAACTCACCTTACACTTAAACCACAGTTTTCCAGAGAGCTTTAATACTCCATCACCACGACCATGCATACTTAGGAAAGAACATGGTAGCTTGCAGATGTGTTGCAAAATTTTGATACTGAATGTTATGGGAACTTAAAATGCTGTTTGTGTCTACCTTCTCTGTCTTTTTTGACCACCAAACTCTCTGCATTCAGTGTTAGTCTTTTCCCATTGCATGGTGAGGTTCTAGAATAAGTAGAGTAAGACAGTGGCACATCTAATTTTTTGCCTTCTTGGGAACTGTGTCTCTTTATTTTCTTCTGCTATGTTTTCTTGTGGGCTTTTTATTTTGATAAATATTGATGTTTAGTATATTCTGTCAGTACCTTGCTTTATGTACTGGAGTAATGGAAATATCCTATCTGAAGGGAGAAAAGATGTATGCATAAATCAGTTAAATGCTGTACTGACCTAGAAACAATATGGGCCACAATACTTTGAATGAGCCACTGCACCTTCCTGCTTTTAATTCTGTGCCTTTTGAAAGAGAGGTGACATCTTTTTCCTGTAAGAGAGATCTACTGTTGGACATCTGCCATTAATAAACATTCCATAAAGAGCAAAAATTTGCTGTCTTGTAGCTGGGTCGAGTAGCCAGGAGTTAGAAGCTAATGGTCATAGGTTCTTATCTCTTGGCTGAAGTAAGCATCTTTGGAGGGTGATTGTGTTCATAGCTCTCTCTTCAGTCTTTGTAAAGAGAATTTAGGGCAACTGGAATCACAGTTTAGGCACTTTAGTTTAGCATCTAAAGCCAGATGGGATTGATCCAGGTCACAGATCCCATATTTAGCTTGCAAACAGTTTTTGACTCTTGTGTTGTTTGTCTCTGAAGTTTTACCTCTCTTACTTGAGAAAATTTTGCTGGTTTATGGCATAATCTTTGTAAATATTTCCATGACAGATCATTATCTAATCTTATTACTGTGTTTCCTAACCTAATTTTTATTTCATTTTAGATACACTGGAGCACCGTATTTTGCTGCAATTACAGCTCTCAAAGTGGTACGTGTTCTTCTATACAAGTCCAAAATGAACTTTTCATTATATCTGTTGCCTAGGTGTCATCTTTAAAATAGCATTTATTCTGTAGTGCACCATGAACTTTGAGCTCTAGAAGGTCTTCTCTTAAGCAAAGAAAATCCTTAGTTCAGAATCTGTAGAAATACTTTGTAAATGTGTCATTTGCTGTGTTTCATTCACCGTGTTTCCTTTCTCTTTGGAAGGTGAAGTTAGAAATATGTCCAAAATTTGACAATTTCAGGCACTTGGATAGGAAATTTCAAGACTTGATGAAGTATTTCTCCATAAGTGAACAATAAAATAACCTTAGATTATTGTTAAAAGTTATGTTTTTGTGCAGTAGTGAGTTCTTCAGAAATTTTTTTCTGGACCTGATAACTGTGTTGAATGAAATAACTTTCTTTCAAAACTTAAAACATTAGCCTAGTAAAATTATTACATGCTGTAAGTTTAAAGATTGTGGTTGGAATTCCATGTAATTTTTAATAGCAGATTTTATTTGCATTCTAATATTCAGCAGAAGTATTTTCTAAGCTTTTATTTTTCCTAGAAGCATGAACTTCCTTATTTTATTGACATATTAAATGGCTAAACAGACGACATAAATACAGGGTGATTGTTCAAATGTGAACAAGTCATGCTTACACAATACATCTGATTTTCAGAATGCTATATATAGTGTGTCAGTACTTACAGTTCATTGTGTATGTTTTCTATTTGAAGATTTCTCTCAATAATTAGGTAACCATCCCAGATTTTTCCAACCACTTTTTCCCTCAGGATGCAAACCCTCAAAGATTTAAAACTGAAATGTTATTTAACCAGTTACTATAAGATGCCAAGGCCACTCAGCTTTCTGTTCACTATGTGCAAATCCAGTGGCAATACTTGGGGGTTCCTTACTGAAGTCACTTGATTTCAGACTGTTCCATCTGCACATGAACAGTCAGAGTAGTTTGAAATGTTCAGTGTATAGTAAAGCAGAGAAGACAAGTTCCTTGATACTGGAAAATTTCAGTATGCATGACCAATACAAGATCACTGGTCTGGTTGCTGCTTACATAATTTTATGTGTGTTCTGATTTTTTGAGTTGGTAGCAGAAGCTTGAGACTGAACTTTTCTCAACTCTTCGGTTTTAATGTTTATTTAACATAGGGTGTGTTGCTGAAATTGTGCCAGCCTTTTTTGTGTATGAATTTGGCACATTGAGTAAAAATGGTAGGACTAAAAAATGTATTCATGGGTTGCCATATCTATATTTTGAAAGTGTGTTTCAGTAGTAGTATGGCTCTCTTATGTAGTTTTTCTCATGTTCATCTGTGTTCTTTTGTGCATGAGACATTGTAGTCTTTGCTCATCTACAGATGAGAAACATTTCGCAAATGAATTAAAATTTGAGATTTGTGTTTTCATTCATCCTGTTAGTGAGAAACAAAAAAAAAATTACATTGGAAGTTAGATGCAAAAAGAACAGAACATTTCATACTAGTCTATGCCAAAATAGAAGAAACATAATAAAATTTGTTTAAACTATTGAGAGGAAAGAATTCAGTTGAATTATTAGTTGAGTAATCTTTGGAATGATAAAGTTATTATTAAGTATAAATTTGATAATACTGTTTGTCAATTTTCTTTTTTAGGGTGCAGATTTATCCCATGTGTTTTGTACCAAAGATGCAGCAACAGTAATCAAATCGTATAGTCCAGAGCTGATTGTTCATCCAGTTCTGTAAGTGACTTAAGTTTTGTTTAATTGAGCTAGTCAGGCTTACTAGTTTTAATATTTCAGTCTGATAATTGATTAGTTTGTGTTATTTCTTTTGCTGAGTTACTGGATGGATGAGCTGGAGATCACAAAAACTTTGGGCTGTGTCCTTTCATTAGGAGCAGTTGAATATTTAATATGGGACAGTGAGTTGTGAATTTCTTTTCATGACTGTCAAAGTACAAGTTATAAAAAACAGAAATCTTTCTTTCTGCTTCTTTATGACCTGTTCTGTGATTGTAATGCATTTACCAGTGAACAGTAGCAAGATCCAGAGCTAGAAATTACTACAAGTCAGCATTTTGCAATCTGCATTTGAAAGGCAAATGGAGTGTGTTTTCTTCAGCCCTAATAGTATTTAACAGCAGTGCATCTGTTTTCCTCTCACTACTGTGTATATAGACACCTATGCAAAATTACAAGGCAAGGGAGATGCTAATTCTCCTTTTTCTTCATGAGTATGTTGCTTAAAATACACACCTGTTCTTGGGAATAAATAGATGTTCCAAAATTATATAAAATACAGGGTTTAATTAACAAGAAGATTAATAAGTAACTGTCCTCCTAATTGGGAAAATCAGTCTGTGTGTGTGCTTCTCCGAATTTTTGTTCTGAAATGTATCACTGATTGATGAACTTTCAAAGGATAAATTTGTTTCAATTAGGTGTTATGATGGTTTGCAATGAGCACTGCAAACTGTGAGAATTAAGGTCTGTGCCTTAGGTATATGCCTCTGAGCTTAGCTCGCACCAGTGCGTGTCGAAGTCTCTTGGTGTACATAGCAGAGCTGTGATGAGGGTAGGAAAAACATAATTTAAAAACATTTTTGTCAGATATTGCTGTCAGGAAGGATTCATGATAGTAGAAATATTTTGGTGTCTGAGAACAGCAATGTGATCTTCCTTTTGGGGATGCCTGCAGTTGGAAGTCGTAAGTTTATTGCATTCTGAAGGTGGGTTTCATTGCTGTTGCTGGGGACAGAGGTGCTCAGAAGGAAGACAGTTAAACAGGAATGTGTTCTGTTGGCTTTTTACCCCCACTCCCCAAAGGCAGAAGGAGCCCATAACTTTACGGATTTCAGACAAAATAAAAATGATGTTTGAGAGCAAGGGAGAGATGGATAGGGTTTTTACCAGCACAACTGTTTGCCTCTTCAGTCTAAAAAGCATCTCTTCAATTGATGTTCTGTCTGATATCATATGATAGCAAATGCAATGGAGAAGCCTAATGGCAATATTAACACTTAACTTGGGGTGTTTTGATGTGTTTCACTTGAGTTACGGCATATGGTTATCTTGTATGATAACAAGTTACCTTTGCCTTGGGAAAAGCTTGGTTTGTGTGTGCAGTGGTTCTTGATGTCTGGTAATGGAAAACGTTAATAAGAGAAATAGAAGCAGCACAAGAGGAAAAGGGCGCTGAAAATAGGGTTAACAGTAAACTTTCTGTTCATGATGGACCAGATCGTGCCTGCTAAGTAAGAGTGGGATTTTTTCATACACAGATTCTCAGTGTCTTCTGTGGATTTCAGATTTCAGTGGAAATTCTGATCTTTCTACCTGCAAAACAAACTTTTGATTTTAAACTTCTGCTGTGTCTATGAGTTCCTTCAGATGTACACTGTACAGTCAATCTACAGATTTTCATATCAATATATCTTTTAAGTCTGTGATTCAGTATTTAATACTTTTATTAAAACTCTGATTAATTTCACGCAGACAGCTGGGCTAATTGCATGATGCAGTGGATCTGTAAATATTGTGTATGTGACATTCAAAATGAAAAAAATGCAAATATCCTAGTGTTCAGATTTTATTTATTAAATTTTCTTGTATTTTTATCTCTTCTGCTTCATTCTCAAACCAGGACAGAGGGAAAGAGAAAACAATTTTTTCTGGTTAGAAAGGAAAAAATCTTGATTGACTCTACTGAGCCCAGGTTTTATTGAAATTTACACTAAGAGCCTATTTTTCTTGTAAGGTCCTTTGTCTTCAGTGTCACACTTTTCATATGATCCTTTCTGTGTTGTGGAGCCGTTTGAGTTCCGCAGGCACGGCCGGCTGCTCTTGATTCAGAGCCTGCTCTCTTAAACACTCTTTGTACTTTCTCCCGGACCGCACTTCACGCATGGAGGAACCTCCGGGTAAAACCCACGAGCAGCTATGTCATTGTTTTCTTTTGTGTCTCTCCTTAAAACTCTGCTTTGTTATGATTTCTCCATGACCCTTCAGAGTAACTAGGTGGCTGTTGTACCACTCTCTTATTATGCTAATCATAATTATGGCCCCGTGTACTCAACTCCCTGTTTGAATGGCTTGGCATTTCGCCAGGGTTCAGCTGCCATTTTGTACTGCCGGGAGTCTGACATTTTATCATCTTAGCTGCCACTGCTTTCTCTTCTGCCTTCACCTCACGGGGGATCACCTCAAGGGAAGAAAATGCTCTCTTCTTGCCCTCTCTGGGTGCTTGGGCTCTTCTGGCTCATTAGAGCTGCTGTTGCGGATCTTTGCCAGCATGACTGGTGAAGGCATGAGAGAGTTTGAAGCTGGACTGGGGCGTTTCAGGTCTTTGGCAAATGTCTGTCGCTTAAAGGATGCAGAGAATGTTATGTGAGAATGATTGAGCAGGATTGCACAAGGAGGGTTATGAAAATGAAAATCCATCTTGCAGCATTGCCAGGGCAATTCCACGTGACCTCAGATGTAGTCCATCCCAGGAATCCTTTTGGTGTAACATTTTGTGCTGGGGACGCCCATAGTGCCACTTTATCTGTGGTTTTTGTTTCTTGACTTCATTCCCTTTAAGTGAATGTGAGAGCTGGGACTGCATTTGGCAGCCTGGGATCTGGAAAGATGAAGCTTCAGCACCAGGCTCTGTGTCACTACCTGAGCAGAATAGTGAAAGCAGGGTGTCTGGAGGCTGTGAATAGTCAGTATTATCAATAATAACTTTTCCTTTTTATTCAGGGATTCTGTCAAATGCATTATGGCCCCTTCCACAGTGACCTGGTATTATTCAAAAATTGACCAGCTAACCAGTTCAATATTGTTGATGTCTGACTTTGTGCTTTCCTGTGGAAAAGCATGTCACAGAAGTTGGGGTCTTTTGAATAGTGGAATATACCCAGTCTTGGTAACATATGCTCTCCTTGGTCTTGTCACTGCTACCCCAGGTTTGTGCTGCATTTTCCTCTTTTGTCAGCTAATGTGCTCCTACTGTAAATGCTTCACAAGTACAGGCGAGATCAAACCTAGCTTTGGCATTTTATTAAGTTTTATTTCAGGTGTTCTCTGTGTGGATTTTTTGCTGTGGATGTGTGCACAATTCCTTCATGTGTTTCCAGAGAAGAGTTTTCAACAGCTTTTTCATATTTACCATGTTAGTGGCCTGGCTCAGATCAGGTTGAATAGACTTTTTGGATACCTGTGTTGGGTTAGCTTATCCAGTCCTGGTAGGCAAGTGATCACAGAGCTAAATGAGCTGTATGAATCCAGGTGGTTTTATGTTAAAAGAAGAGAGAATAAATCCATTGTGCTATTTTCCCCTTTTGCAGGGACTTTTCGTAATTGTACAGAGTTTTTCTTCTCTGTAAGCCAGAGAAGAGCCAGATACTACTGAGTAGCCCCCTTGTAAGCTGGTTATCAGACAGTTTGTAAAGTCAACAGTCAATATACTCCTTGATCTCCAGGGTTTTATCAGAGAAGTAGAATGAGGTCATTCATTTCTTGTGGTGCCAAAGAAGTGACGTAATTCTACATTATCCACCAAAAAAGCCACCCTTGAACAAGGCATGCATGGATTTAGAACTAATACCTTCCTCTTAGCTGGTTATACCTCTGGGTTTGTGTGGACTAGGAAAGATTGTCAGAATTACTAGAAGTCTTACAGTTAATTGCAGAGTTCAGGTTTTGGGCTGCATTTTGGAAAAGATGATTCTTTTAAGTTTGAAATGAGAATAATTGGGAAGAAAATACTCCTGAGGCTGGACTGTTTGTTGAGGCCAGTTACCTTTAATGAAGAACCTCGATGAAGATCAGGGTTTCTGGAAGGTATTTTAGGTAGTTTTATTGAATTTTGTCTATGTTTTGACCATTTGAAAAAATCATGAAAGTGAATCATGGGTAGTTGAGGCCCTGATAAGTTATTTGAGCACTCTGAACCAGTGTCAAATCTCTTACAGAAGGCCCAGAAATAATCTTAAGATTTTTGGCCCCCTATAATTTATTATGTGAAGAAGAGATGCAAAAGCATTGATGCAATGTAGGAGGATGCTCATACCTTTTAGTTGTGTTAGCTAAGGATAGCCATTAAACACTACTTTGGTGTAATGCTGGCACTAACCTCGCTTTTGGATCAGCTGCTGGAAGAAGTGCAGAGCTGCTGTCACCAGGGAAAGTCAGGGAATAAACAGAGATCCCTCCAACAATCAAAAAACGTCTCACAAGTGACTTGGCTGCTGGGTCCCTATTACACCTGCAGAGAAGATAAAGGAAGATATAAACTTCATGATCTTTCTTCCAAAGCCTCATTTAGACATCAGCCTGGCTAGGAACCACATGAGAAAGTTTGGGTTTTTTTCTTAAGTACTTAGGGGGAGATTAAGGTTAGTTTATATGTGCTGACTTAGAGAATTTATATATTTAAACTTGTTCTGTCATGCAATGCTGTGGCCAAAACTTGCTTATGGACCTGTTTCCTGTGTCCAACTTTCTTGGCAAAAAACTGCTTTTTCTTTGCTGTGTGCTGCAGAGTGAGTAAAAGCAGGGAGGTGTATTCAGCTTGTGCTATAGTCCCTTTCTTTCCTGTTGTTGCAGAGGTCCCATGTGATTCCAGCAGAGGTTTTGTCACCTCTTCAAAATGTGAGAAGTAGCCAAAGATGTTTAGCATTGCTGCAGGGAGTGCTGCTGTCCTTGCTGCTTTCTGATATGTCAGAAAGAGATACACTCCAGTTAGATCTGGCCAAATTTATCTTCCCGAATGCTTGCCATACTGCTGTGATTTGAAACCAGGATCAAATTTCTTTGGTGTTCAGTCTTTCTTGAGTTTGAGTGAAGGCAGGCATCCCTGGACTTTGTTTTTGAAGGTTTTAGGATCCCCCCCTTTTTTTTTTCCAGATGACAATAAGCAAAGGAGATATTTAGGCTGAGACCTGTCTTCTCATATGTCTACAGCTGACTGGAAGTACTCTAACCTTCTGGGTATGAATTCAACTATGATCTGTGCCTGAGGGTTGAATGCAAGGGCTACCAATGTGATAAAAGCTTGTCACCATTATTTTTTCTAGGGACATTTTAAATGTGTTTCTTTCTGAGGGAAATTACATTGTCATCTTCTTTCTATGGCTTTTAAAGTCACAAGTTTGGTTTGATTGCTGTCCATTTGAAAAATATTAGTCAGATTGTGTTTATCAGTTCAGTTCATGAGAAGTATAATGGATCAAGACCACTTCCATGAACTCTGAAAATAGGAGGTCAAGACATTTGGTTATCATTATGCTTTTGGAGAGGATTGTCATAATACACAGTGGTAATGTGGTTGAGATCAAAACAGACTACAACTGCTTTAAGTATTTGTATATATGTGAGTGCAAGTCATAAAATGGTTGTGTTGGTAGCTGTGGTATCTTTACAAGGCTAGATAAGGTTGACCTTCAGCACTGTAGTCATGTCTGTGTGAGAAATCTCAGAAAACAGGCAGCAGCTTCTTCTCCTTTGGGGCTCTCTCACAGGATGCAAGAGGCTCTGCTCTGCTAAAGAGAGATGATCCCATTTGTGTAGTGCATTTGGGTTCATTGTTAGAGAGGCTGTTGTTAGCCCCAATGCCTATAGTGTGTGACCACCCAATTCTTAATGAAGCAGAACATCTTATACCCCAGTGAGAGTCTGGTGTCCAAGTAGCAGCTGTGGAAAACACTTTCAGTCATTGTCATTATGAAAAAAAACCAAAACAACAATGTGGTCAATATGGCATTTTTTTCCTAAATGTTTGCCTCAATAGTTCATTCAGGCTTTTACTGCCTTGAAGGTAGAACAGGGAGCAGGACTCTGGTGTCTGCTCATTAAGAGCAGTCCCTTCCTATGAACTGTGACACCCCTGCTTCTCCTGGATAATGGGTTGCTGTTCTTGATGGTGCTAATAGAAGAAACCTACCAGGTTCACTTCTGGTGTCTTAATTAACTTACTCAATGTTTGGAAAAGAAGACTTGATTTGAATAGAATTCAATCCCTCTCTCATTAAGGTCTTTATTTCTCTTTCATTTTCTTCCCTGTTATTTAATCAAATTGTAGCTGGAAAATATGTATTGTCTATTCAGTGTTTACAGATTGTACACAGTTTAAAGATTTAAACAGCCTGTTGGGTGAAAATGACCCTTTTGTCTTCTAAACGTTTTGGGGGTGCATTTTAATATGTTAATCCTCATTTAATAAATGTGTCTCTTTTTGTTCTCTAAATGCATCCAGACAGCTTCATGCCAACGTGTTATTTCTGTGATTTGCTCTACCTGACTGAGGTGCTTGGTGAGAGACACAAGAGTTGATAATAGGCTCAAGGAGCTTCTCTAGAGGAAGCTGTTATTTCCAGTTCTGTTCATGGGACTGAAAGAGGCTGCCTGAAGCCCTTGGGCTTCTGGAAATTCAGCATTAATTTATGAGAAAGGTGATTTAAACATTGGCAAATACAGCCACTCTTAGAGTAGAGAATTAGTTTAGCTTTATGCTCAACATTTTTTCACATTGTTTGGGTTTGTTTTTAATTCTTTTGACCCATCCTTTCCAGGAAAATTTCACTCCCTATCTTATTTTCCCAGTCTCCAATGAAAACCTCACCCAAGGTTTGCCACAATTGGTAACAATTAGTTTTCTGCCAGACCTACTTCAGTTCTAGAGCTACACATTGTGTCCCATATTTGGCTCTTTTGATGTGTTGTATGACATGAAAGTTCCAAGTGTCAGCAGGTCTAACATTTGATTCGCATTAATTATAATTACCTGCAGTGTTTGGACAAACAAAACTGAAACTCTTTCATCCTCAGATCAGAAACTTTTTCCCATCTTTGAAGATAAGTCTGTAGGTTTGCTATGAAACTGCCCCCTTAGTGTGGCTTTGTCTGAGTTTGCATAAACAGACTTGTGCAGTGGTACATTTTAATGCTTTTGGAGTTGCCTCAGTCATACCAAGTGTGTACAGATAACGAGCAGAATTTGAATAATGTGCTCTCCAGTGAGGAGCCATATAGTCAGTCAGATGACACCAGTCTTGCTTTTGTCCTGTGTTCTTCTCTAGGAGGAGGTCCTACTGATTGGCATTTTCTGATGTCCAAACCACATCTCTGATTACTAAGGAGGTACCAGCTCTGCCTAAGACCCATGTGAAGAGCTGCAGTCCTGCTGCCTCCTGTTTGTGCTGTCATTCATGCTTATCTACTATTTCTGTAGCTCCTGGTTATACCCTTGCTGACTTTGCTTCACATTTTCTTGTTTCCATGTAAAATTTGACAAGGCTGCACCTTATCTCTTGTTTCTTTCCCTCCTCCAGAAAACAGTGACAGAAGCTGTCATTCATCCTGAATGGGGAAAGCTGCTGTGTTTAGAGTTTTCTATGATTATTTAAAGCTGTTGCTTGGTGGCTTTTGATCATTTGGTAAAAGCCAGTCTTTAAATAAAATGTAGCATAGAACAAAATTTTATTTCTTTGGAGAGTTGGGGATGGGAGTGGTGTTTCAGGTCCTAGCTGTCAAGTGTCCCCCCACTCTGAGCAGTGACCAACCTAGAGCAGACTTCCAAGCAGATGGCACCTGTCTGCTATCTGTTACAAACAGCTCTAGAAGATGCTTAGGAACTGTGGGTGATACTAGGGCAGTAGCCACCATCTTTGGCATTTGTTGGGTATTTTTTGTTTGTTTTTTTAATGTTAGGAGTTTTTGTTTGTCTGGTTTTGGAAAGGTTATTACATCAAGCTTTCCCTAAGATGAAGATCTGCAGAACTCTGTTTTAGGACCATTTTTATTTTGTGATAGTGAAATATAGAAGAGTTCTGAAGAGCAAAAAGCTTAGCTTAGTTCTTCATTCTTTTTTAGCTCTTCCCCTCAAGGCTGCCCCAGTCTGTACTCATATCTAAAATTGGCCCAATCCGGGTGCAGCGCCTTGCACTCATTGAACTTCATGAGGTTAATGTGGCAAAAGTTACCTAAAGCCACTAATAATTTTCAAAGAAAATTTGTCCTCACCATTTTAGAGACTCTGTGATGTTTAATTTGAAGAATCCTTGTCTATTTTGCCATGGAAAGTACTTTCCTCAATACATTCTGGAAGCAGAGAAAAGAGGAAGATAAACATGCAAGATACTGAGCACCACACCTGGGTCCTGTTTGCCCAGCAGCATCAGGGACAGCAAATGATAAAGGTGTTGTGTCTGCCTTCCCAAGAGATCATCAGTCATCTCAGCCCCCCCTTACCTCTCATTAATAGCCAAGGAAAGCTGATCAGGCCCCATCTCTGGTGTCCTTTTCCCTCGTGTGCCTCCATGTAACCCCCTCTGTCTGCTTGCTTGTTTGTTCTGATCTGACTAATGGACAATTTGTGAAGTTGATTCCGTGATTGCTGACATTAGCTTTAGGCTCTTTCTTATCTATGCAGCTTCACAGATATGACACAAGTTACAGAAGCTCCTTCAGTTTTTCTTATTAATTATTCTGTTGTCTTGCAGTTGTTATTTATGTGTTTATGCTGTGATAGTTCTTTAATGTGTGCATTCAGAGGTTTATTGGTTGTTTTGCAGCCAAGCTAAGGTTTTGAGAAGTGTTTGGGAGTTTGGAGGGGTGTTGCTTAGTTGCTTGATTGAACAACAGTGAGTTGTCATAATCTAGATTTTCATCACAATGGCATCTGGTAACATGTCACATAACATGTAGCTGGAAGTAGCTGTTGAAGATTTGTTCCTTCCCCATTTATTCCCTGATGTGCTTTGTCACTAGAATCTTCTTTTTGCACTCATCTGCACAATGGTACTCTCAATAGAGTTCACTCTCCGTGTTTACAGGTGTTACTGCTAGGATTCAGCTTCCCAATTATTCCTATTGTGTATGTCCATGGTGCAGAGTTTGTATTTTTGTATTAGGGTAAAGTCAGACTAGTTCCCAAAGTCTTGCCCTCTCACCTTCCAAAAAAACTTGCTTTATTTTGGAAAATCCCAGATTTTTATTTAATCAAAGTCTCTCTCAAAGGTTTTTACCCTCTTCTCAGAAACTGAAATACTGTTTTCTCTTGGCCTTAAGAGATTTTCTGGCTCCTCTTTATATTATTACCAGCTTTGTGCTTTAGAGTGGGGGTATTGCATTTGTGATATCTCTTTAGGAAAAAAATCAAGTTGGATATCATATGGCTCTGCACTTCTAAAGGCAAGAGTGAGTCTTGCTTACTTGGTTCATTTCTGTCAAAGCTTGAAGATCACATCTCTTTTGATCAAGGAGAAGTCTTCTTCATACCTTGTATCTTTCTAGAGAGGTGTTGGTTTTTTTTTTTAATACAGCGCTAATTTCAGTTGTTTCAATGTCTTGGGCAGTGGAGGTGATAAGTAAAAGGAGAGGTTTGAGATCAGGTTAGTAACCAGGCAGAGATATTGGCATGAAGTGACAGAGGAGGTTAACTCTGTTCTTTGTGTGAGTGTAGTACCCCGTGAGCAGCTGAGGACCTGACATGGCATTCTGTGCTGGTGCCTCCAAAGTAGTTTTTTCCAAAGACATTTTTGCCTGATTTTGATCCACAGGCAAACAAGAACATGCATTGACTTTTTTCTGTAATGGTAAACTAAATACTGACAAGAAATATTTATTCCTCAGTACCCAGGCACAATTATCTGTACAGGCAAATTATCCAAATGATCCTTAGCAAGGATTTTGACCCATGCCAACTAGCCTCTCCCAGCCACTTTTTCCACTGGTGAGGAACTACCATGGCCCAGGAACTATGCCCGAGAGGCAGATTGAGCTTTGTCTGTTTTGGAGCCTGAGAGTGCAGAGGCCATCTGATCTTAGAGTCAGAGAGCTTTTCTGGGGGTGTTCAAGTATCATATGTAGACTGTAGCTGTTAAGAGCTAAAGGAATTCTGCCTTTGTGCTGAATCCCATGGTCAGGAATATTCAAGGTTTACCCCTGCCTGAAGAAAGCTGCTTGTGGATCATTTGTACCCTATCAGCTTTAAAATGCTGCTGGTTTGATGTGTGTGTGCAGACACAAACTGTAGATAACACAGCAGCCCTTGCACCTCAGAGCAGCTGTAGATGCAGGATATTGGTGCAGTGTCCTTAGCTGTGTATCCACAGCTATTGTGGACATCCAGTGTCTTGAAGTGAAGCTGGCATAATGATGTCATGAGGACGGTATTTTTCTTCTTTCTTTATGAAAATTTAAAATCCATCAGTTATTTACAGCATGGTTTTTAGCTGATTTTGCAGTGTAGTAGTCATTATCACCGTTTTTAATCTCTTGACCCTTTACATCTTGGATTGCTTCTTGATGTGACATTGCAAAGGAGTTGAACATAATGTTTGTAAGATGCTTTGAAGATTAAAAGCTCCACAGTAGGTTTTTATTATTACCAGAGGCAAAGTGTGCAGGAGTGGCTTAATATTGGACTGTTTATTTCCCAAGAGATGGCTTTGTTTTGAAAAGTGTACATTATCCATTGAGTTTTAGACAAATTATCTTATTTCAATCCTGAATATAAATAAACTGACAAACTATTTTATGGCTAGATTATTTGCATAAGATATTTGTAGAAGAGCAGAGCATTTGTGATACTACCTATGGCTCTGTTCTTAGCTTATGTTTAATGAAGCTTTTTTTTAATGTATTTGGCTTCTACTATCCAAAAGTATGTTGAGTCCAGATGTCCTTATATATCTAGAAGTTGCAGTATTCTTACATCTACATGATATATAGATATATTTATTTGAGAAATATATATATATTGAGATGTATATTGCTCTTCAAAGATAAAATAAATTCAGTATGTGAACAAAGACAAGTAGTCTGCATTCAGAAATGACGTTTTATTAGAGTTTGGTTTGCAGGCAGTTTTTCACACGCTCAACCTACCACATATTAAAGACCTGTCTTTTTTTTTTTTTTTTTTTTTAAATAGTGCTTTAGCCATTTCTTGAATCATTTTTATTTCCAGCCTCTATCTACATCATAAACTGATAGGTGATTGTACAGAGATAAATAAAAAGAAAAGTGAGCTGTTGTACAGTTGTCAAGCTGGTTTCCATGTGAGGTAGAGGAGGAGGAGGGAGGGAGCTGCAGTGCTCAAAGGGAAGTTGAGCTTGCTAAACAGGGACTGCTGCAGGGACAGCAATGTCCTGCCGTGTTCACTGTCTCCCTTGCCCCTGCAGGGTCGTCACTCCCACCCAGCAGCCTTGTTTAGACAGGGCTGTGTTGTGGAGTCAGCTCAGGGCACCTCTGAGGCAGCTCTTGTCAGCGGAGGGGTCTCTGGGCTGTGGCCAGGCACCGCATCCCTGCGCCCTTGAGCGGGATGCCTCGCTCCCTGCAGCTGCAAAAGCTTTGGGCTGCTGCCTGGCACTTGCAGAAATCATTGTGGAATTTGCTGATTCTGCCAGACACAACCTAAACACTTGTTCCCAAGTGCTGCGTCCCATCAGGACAGCTGTTGGTTATGAAAAACATGCATTGGCTTTCCTCTGTAATAATACAGCTTTGTTGGAGTACTGCAAGCTTACAATAATCTGAGCAATACTGTGAAGCAGTAGCCCCTTTCTCAGCCTACAGGGAGCTTTATTCCCCCGTGCTTCAGTTAAGATGTTCATTTATTGTTGTCACTAATGTCAGAGATGGGGAGGGAGGGAGGCTAAATTTTCCTTCCATACTGTCAGTAAGGATTAACTGCAAATGCTGGGCAGTGCTTTCAAAATATTCTGACCTATTTACACAACAAAACTGATCAGAACAAAATAAACAGTTCTGGTCAGTGGCTGAATGCTGTATTGTGGCAGCTATATTTGGCAGTGGATTTTCTCATCATTTTTCCAATGTAGACAAAAACCAGAATGCCATAGAAATTTTAAGCATTACAAGCAGATAATGCCCATACTGAATAGCTTGTTTCTCTTGGTGCCTTTTGGGGAAAGGGGACAATTTGGCTGTAATTCAGTTGGAACAAATTCTTATGAAGCAACTGACAAAAAAGCGTATGAGTAGATTTATCATTCTGCCATGTGGGATAATAAACAATTGCATCATTTCCAGCAAGCTGCAATATATACCTGTGAGATGGTGGATCTCTCTCCAAGGTATAACCTCTGCAAAGAAGCATTAAACAGAGAATTGTGACAGACTCTAAAAATTGTTGGTTTCCTGCTTGGATTTTATTTTTTTATTTTTTAACAGCTGTAGTGGATACTTGCAGTTACTTCCTCATTTTTATGTGGTATGCCCTGAAGGATGAATTGAGAGAAAGTTTTAATTGTAGCTATTTGGACAACCATTCTATATTTCCTGGGTCACAGATTCTTGGTAGTTTGGAGGATAAAATTGCCTGACACTCAAGATAGGAAGTACCTCTTTCTATCTTGCATCTTGAACTCAGTTTCTGAGAATACTAAAATGAAGCCTTTTTAAACTTTTTTTTTCCCCACTTCCTTGTAGTGATAGTCCCAATGCTATCCATGAGGTGGAAAAGTGGTTACCACGGCTGCACTCGGTTGTCATAGGACCTGGCTTAGGTAGAGATGAAGTTCTGCTTGAGAACGCTAAGGTAATGTGCATACTGATATTTTATCCTATGTCTTCATGTTGATTTGTATTAACTATTCCTGTATTTTACATCATTACACACAGATGTTCTTGTTATGGTTGCTCAATATCAAATTTAATAAAATATTGTTGATTGAAAATTACAGTTTCTATCCATGGTCTTCATTGTTAAACTGTGACCTTCAGTCTGAATTTTAGGCACCTGTATGGTTGTTCTGATTTGCTTTTGTTCAGCTTGTGAAAGTCACTAATTAAGAAATAGATGTTGGCATATCTAGATAAAAGGCTCTCTGTTTTCTTAGGTGCAAAGCACCAGTACTGTAAGTACATAAATATGGATTTGAGTTCCTAATTTTTGACAGCTCGTATCAGGTGCACCAAAGAACAGGGACTGTGTCCTCTTGCAATAAGAAATAATACTCTTAATTAAAAGTGTTGCAGATTTCTACTTTGGATAAAGAGATAATCCGATTTTCTGTCAAGCCTTAGTGGAGAGCTGAAAAAGGAGATTAGATAGTCTTTAAATAATATGTACCTAGACCATCTTCCCAGTGATGTTTTGTGTACTGTCAACAGATCTTTGTGTGTTCGAAGTGTGTCTTTCAGTCTAATGTCAATCTAATCTTGTACAATTTATTTTTTTTTCCTGACCAGTATTACCGAATTAATCAGTGGCACTAACAAGTGGAATTAATTTAATTTACAGAAATGTTGACAGTTACACAGTGAAATCATGAAACAGAGCAGGCAAGAGACTGGAGACCACACCATCCAAGTGTTTAGAATACCTTGAAAACGATGAATGTTAGTTTTGTTAGAATTTTGTTAGAGAAAGTTGCTGTTGGAGTTCCTTACTTCTTCAATTTTTTTGGAAGGAAAATGTATATATTGGGATACAGAGGTGCAAAAATAATAAAGATTAGAAAATAAAGAAAATGAATTTATTACAGCTGATGAAAAATCAAATTGTATTATGAGTGAGAAATTTAAACTTACTTTATTATTTTTTGAAAACATTATTTTCAGAATTTTTTTTTACAGAAAAAAATATTTGAGACAATTTTTTTTTCTTGGTTAAAAAAATTAAGTTTGATGGGTTTTTTTCCTAAAGGAAAACAACTTCAAACAAAAGAAAATAAGAATTCATTTAGAATATCTAAGATAAACTTCTTTTATGTCAGAATTCCATCCAGGGTTTATGTGCTTATCTGTACTACAGAAGTATCTGGAAGATTTCTTGATTGTATTTTTTCCTCATGGCTAAAAATAACATTGCTTTCCTAGTGAATTGCAAGCATACTTTTACTTCAGTCTGGCTGTCCTGTGTAAGCCAGCTTAGAGTTAAAGAAACAAACCCAGCCAATAAAGACAAGGCATTTGGAAGTGACTTCGTGCTAAAATCTCAGGGCACATTCATGTGAGCTGTGGATCTGGCCTTATTAATTTCAAGTCACATTAAAGCTCACGTTCTTTGTCTGCCCTGTAGTTGTGGAAGTGTTCATTAGTTACCCAGTGTTGAGGGTTTTAACATGCCATTGGAGACAGGTGAACCCTGGCTGCCTGTCTGAGAAGAGTGGTGCTTCTCTGTGCTGAGGGAAAGCTGAGTCTTCCTCCTGGTTCAACAGTGAATTTTAAGTGTCAAGAAGAAAAACCAAGAGATGATAGCATTGCTATTTTAAACTTTTATAGGAGTCTGGCTTGGTATAAAGTTTTCTGGTTTCCCTTTAAGCTAACTGTGGCACATACGAACACTGGGCTGGGAGGTAGGTGAGTGTCTGCTTCCTGGTCAGGGCTTTTTATCAGAGTGCTCGTGATGGTGAGACAGAGCTTCCCCTCTGCCTCCTTCTGTCCCATTAAGGTGCTGAGACACCGTGTTCTGGCTTCTTTCTAAAGCTGGTTTTTTGTCAGTTCTTGTCACTATTGTGCCAGCACATTTCCAATTGATGTGCTTCTCCAAACAGTCATGTGTTTGGGCTGCTTCTCTCTTCTGAGCATTGAGAAATTAAGAAATTAATTACTAGTGCTGTAACCTTCAATTTCTGGTATATAGCCAAGAGACAGCGTTTTGTTGTGGAATAGCTTGAGTGCTTGTTGACCAGATGGTGCATCATCTCCAGATCAAAGAATGCTTTGCTTCCTCAGCATCTTTAGTATGTCACCTGCCTCCCCCATTCTTAACGCCTGCACTGCTCACTGTGGCATTTGAGCTCCTTTCAACAGTCTGATTTCAAAAAACCCACCTTGTGATCAGTTTCCTTTGATTTGATTTTTTCCTTGAGCACTATGATAGCCTTTGAATCCATATTTACTGGCTTCCTGCAATTTTGTGGGTTTGGCTGTAATTCCATTTACAAGTCCTGTTAGAAGAAGCTGCTCTGCAAGTTATATCCTTCTTTTATAAGCCACTTGTGTGGGTCTGTGCCAGAACCCTCACATGCTGTTACTCAGTTGCTTGGAGCTGATGCTCTGTGAGAGCTTTCTAGCCATGGGCTTGTGAGACCAGGAGCTGCAGCTTCAGCAAATTCTTGGAAAAAGCATTTCTTGTGTCCTGATAGCTGTGCACCTGGATCCCTTGCAGATGTGGCAATTCTAGTCTCAGCCTGGTTAGACCTTCCAATTCCAAAGCAAATAATCAGTCCAAGCAGCTTCTCTTCAAGAGAAAAGAGCAAAAACACATTTCTCCTCCAGTTCTCAGCTCTGCAGTGTGCAGATTGAAGAATTTCTGCTCCCCATACTACTTCAAGCTTTAGAAATGCTATTACCACATCTGGTGTGAAAGCTGGCCATGATGTCAGCTTTCTTGTTGGGAACATCAGGAATAAACATCTGTTTATTCCTCAGTGTCCATGATTGATTCTGGCCAGAGATACCAGTGTGTTGTCTCTGAGTTCAGCTCAGTTGGAGTGCTGCTGCTGGTGGTTTAGCTGCCATGTGGAAGCAAGGCCAAGATCCCAATGACTGTCCTCTGCTTAGAAGCAGCATATTTCCAAAGCTGTTGGGTATTCTCCTTTTTTCACACAGCAGCAGTGTTATGTCCCTATCATACCTACCAACCACAATTTACTTCATTCAGCTGTTGCATGTATGTTTGCACTTCTGGCTTCACTCTGATCTGATTTTCCTTCTAGAAGAAGCTTGGAAGTAGGGAAATTTCTGCCTGTACCATCAAGAGCTGTTTCTTGGGTGTGAGAGAGAACCAGATTCCTCTGCTGCAGGGTGATGAGTGCAGCTTCCAAGAGGACTTTGTTAAAAATAATGTTCCTTGCATAGCCTCCAGGGAGAGCAGGAGCTGCTGCCTAATGCTCCAAGATGTTCTGCATTCTGCTGCCACCTAGCAGTTAGGCAGTTACAGGCTGACCTATGTCATCAGTTTCCATCTTCTTGTCATCTCCTTTCCCCTATTCCTTCTGGCTTTGAGGCCAAATGGACTGATCTGGGATTGCTGCTGGAACAGCAGTTGCTGTAGGGGTCACATAGACAAGCATTCATCCTTATGGAGAGCCCTCTCCTTAACTGAACTATTCCATGTTGGAATCTTCTTTGCTTGTCACTGGGTTCCTTGCCTCTCTCCTTGAAGTGGCAGCACCAATCCTGGACCCTGGTCTTCCAGACTTCCTGTGTCTTGCCTGAAGTCAGAAGCTGTTTTCAGCAGAGCATGCTTGCTTTCCTCCTGTAGGAGAGAGGTAATGATTAATGGCAAGAACAGCTCTGTGTAATTCAGATTACATGATGAAATTGACTGGGTTCTCAAACCATATGCTTGTTCCTCTTGCTCAATTCTCAGTCTTTGTTTTAGCTTCCAGAACATGTCAGGACTACCAGCCTGGATTTTCTTTTGGCTGAGACCCTGCCTAGCTGCCATTTGTGCCTATTGCTGTTGCTGTTTTTCTCCCTCAGCCAGTCATTGCCCTTAAAGATCTCTGCTGTCTCTTGGGATATAAATTTTAGATATAAATCTCATTTTCCACCCCTTGTGACATCATCTTAAAGTTGTGTTAAAATGTCTTGGCTGTTGTTAACATCTACATGGTGAGAGAGGTTTGGGCCCTTGTCATGGATCATATTCATCAGGTGTGCCCAGTGAGAAATCAATTGAAATTTTCAGATGGGTGGATTCTCAGTTCCACCTTGACTGAGGCATCAGCCTTTCTGTGTTTGGTTAGTTGAATTGTTTTCCCCCTTTCAAGCCTTGTGCATTCAAGATTTAGGCAACACTTCACAGCCCATATAAGTTGTGAGAATGGGACCAGGTGCTTCACTACACTATCTGCACTACTTTTTTGCAAGATCAAGAGCACTGCAGAATACAGGGCCACCTGTTGTTATCATATAAGTCTGTTAGAGCTGAACCTGTCACTGTGGGCCTTGAAAATGATTTTCCTCTTGATATCTAAGTAGCCCCCTCAGTTCTGTTTGTACCACAGGTGTAAGACACCTGAGAAGCATCCCAGGTGAATGCTGCAGGTGACAGATTAGTGTTGCCTGTGGTACCTACCACCATGTATAGATATGAACCAGCTGAATGTGTTATTGTTTGGAGTCACTGCTCATGGCAACTCAAATGAGCAGAATTATTTTCCAGAAATTTCATTCTTTAGTGTGTGTCATGTGCATTTGCTTCCTCCCTGTTTATACCCTTTGGAGATTCTTGCTGTGGGGATTTAGCAGTTCTTAAGGAACTGGAGTAGCAGCAAGGATATGCCTCTTTCTCTTCTCAGCCCTCAGCTAGGAGCAGGTGAAGTAGCTGGAACCTTGTGTTTAGGGTACTGCAAGGGCAAAACCCAGTGGGATGTGTGTGCCCTCTCTGTGAGACTGTGTGTTGTCAGTCTCCACCCAAGGCCCACCATTGACCAGCATATCACAAACAGAATCCGGTGAAAAACTGGTCTCTAGCTAGCCAAGCTTCACTGCTTTCAAAAGCCTTGATGAGTTTCAGAATTTGTGGATATCATCACCTAAGGTGGGGCAGTTGCTGGGTTAGAATGCAGGTCTGTGTGCTGGTGTTACTGGTGTGGATGGAGCTTGGGAACACCAGCCCAAGGCAGAGATACCCTCTTGGCTATGCCAAGAAACTACTGCTGCTTGTGATAAGAACTATTAGTATTCTGTGGGCTCCTCACAGATGTCTTCATTAGAAAAACAGTGTTTGAATATATGCTAACAGTACCTTAAATACAGATTTATGCAGCTTGCAAACAGTATTTATTTCTAATATGTGTAATGGATATTGATGAAAGTCATTTACAGTGAAGTGAGATACTTACTTGCTTTCTGCATGTAGGCTTATATTGTTGTTTAACTTGATTTTGATATGCAAAAGCATTTGTAAGCAAAACACTGGTACTGGATATCTTTTCAACTCTTTCTGAGCTCATTCAGCTAGAAGCCCTAAAAAAGAAATTGGCAGTGATAAAGTCGGTTCATTAAGTTCATTTTAAGCATGACAAGTTCATTTTAAGTTTATGTTTATTTAAGACAAAGTGCCAACAGCTGACCATGAATATCTTAAACCAAATCTAGTTAACATAATCAGCTATAAATTGGAAACCTTTTCATTTTTCAGTACAGTTTTCATTGTCAGTGCAAACATTAAGTGAATGAGCCCATGAGAAAAATTACTGCTTTTATTTATTCTGGTGTAGATGCTTATACTTTGGATTGCAATAAAAAGGATTAATACTTAAAAGTGGATTTTTCATGTGTTTAGGGCTGAAATGGATGTGTAAATGTAGCTTCTCAAATGGTCTCTGGTTGACCATGATTTTGGGGGAGCACAGGCAAAAAGGAGTGCTCTGGATTTTTTTCATAACTAGGACAGTATTTCAGAGGCTTTTGCTTTTTCTTATTGTGTTCAGGCATTACTTTGGTTTATGTCACTACTTCAGGAATTTAGCAGGTGATTGAAGCTGATACTAAGAAACTGTTACTTGCAGTTTTCTTCCATGCTTAAAGCAAGTGATCTAATTTGAATTCAAAGAAGGAATCTACAAATGAATAATTTTCTTTTTTTTAATGTAGAATAGAACAGTTTTGATTAGGTGCCATCTACAGTGTCTTCAGCTTTGTTAATTGTAAGAGCTTCTAACATTTCCCAAAGCATTTAACGAGCCTGATGGTGTAGGGGGGTACTCTTTAGAGTCCTTATCACACTCTGCCTGGCTTAAGTGAAACTTTTTGCTATGTACCTGAAAATCTGTTTTGGAAAACAGGGCCTAGCATGTGGTACTATCGTTAAAAGACAAAATACCAACTTAAATTGAATGGAGCATAAAGTACATAAGATGAAGAACCTGTTTGTTCCAGAGCAGAGATATTCAACTCTATTAGGTGACTCTTCATTCACAAGTGGTGGTCATTCCTTGAATGAGGTTTTAAGGCTTAGTGGAGCAATTAATGAATTAGTGACAGGTATACATACAGAAATGCATAAAGTAAAACTCAGGCAATTAGTCTAGTTAAAGGTTATTTTTAAATAAATAAATATATATAGTCCACAAAGAGAAATTTTCATTGTCTTTGCTGAATTTTGAAAGGAGGATGAGTCTTTGGACCAGTTTGTAGGAATTAATAAAAGCACATTTAAGAGACAGCTGCATGTTTTAATCAGTGAGTCAATAAAAAGCCTAAAACCAGTTTGGAAATTTCTGAAAATATTGCTCTAATAGGAAGAATCTCAAACAGTAGAACTCCATTCTTAATGTTTTCCAAACTTACTGCATCAAATAGAGTATATTAAGGGAAGCTTCCCCCCCCTGCCAGCTAGGACTGTAGCCTTGAGCACAGCCTGTGCCTGGGATATTTGCCTACTTCTAGCTGTGCAAGATTACAAATTCCTGCTTGCCAAGCCCATTTTCCAGGCATCTCCACCAGAGATCTGCATCCTGACCTCTATTGCAGCTGAGTCCCTGCTAACTCTGCATTTATCTAGACTTGAAGCAAGCAAGGCAGAAATGCTTCCCAGGGCTTTCAGTGCCTATTTGTAGGAATCGATTTGCAGCGTGTTGGGGTGGAACTTATTTGTTCCTCCCGGTCACCTTGGGGAGGAGGATGTGTGGAAATGCTTCGAGCTGCAGCACTTACAGGAAAATTTTGGCTCTTTTTTCTTTTATCTCCCTGTTTCAGACAAAATCATGGATTCAGGATTGCTGGATGAGAGCAGCATCCATGCAGAAAATATAAGCAATTATAGGTGGCGTTTCAACAACAGTTTCTGATCCTAGTTTTCAGGAGGAGGTTCTTTGTAAAAGGAACTGCCACTCCCAACGCCAGATTATGCACATTTGCATGTCTTTACCAAACCAGAGTGTGTAATTACATACTTGGCATCTGCAGGATGCAGTGGAGTGCACTTTCATTGGGATGAAGGCACTGCTTCCTGAAGTGTTTGGATGTCATTCTGCTCAATACTGTCCATTATTATGGCATGTTAAGGCTTGAATTTCTTTTTGAGAACGCGAGTAAGACTTTTCCAGAGAGTGGGTCAAGACATGACTTTTGAAGGGACTGAGGAAATGCAGTGTTTTTTGCTGATGTCAAGTAAAGCAATCTTTCCTTTGCTAGGTAGAAAAATGGCAGTGTGAAAATTAATTACTGTTGTGGGATAGATGTTGCTTTATATATTCTGCTAGTCTGGTTTTCTGTTCATTTCATTAAAATTCAATCTTATAATTAAATGACTGGTTCTAATTTCCTGATTCTTCCCTTTGTAAACACCAAATCCCAAAGTTTTCTGTAGCTGAACTAGCTCATGAGGAAGAACATAAGTTGTGATAAAAATATTAATAAATTAAAAGTCACTGCAGGCATTCTTCTGCTAATCCGCATCTAATTAAAAAAGCTGAAAAGTATGTCTGACTTAGTTGTGGCAAATCTACATAATTGTCTTTTCTGTGGGTCTCTGGAGATCCAGCTTTTATGCTGTTGCATGTGGGCAGTATAAATAGGATGGGTGTTATTGCTGGCTTGTGGACTTGGGTGCAGAAGTCCAGGCTGCAGAGTTTCTTTCCAGGAGGCTGTGAGCACTCACTGAGAGAGCACCCCCTGTTTTCTGCCCCTGGGGCCTCAGGGTGGCTGCTCTTTGAGGACTTCCATGGGTGATAAGGAATCCTTTGCTTGTACTCAGGAGCTCCATAGCAATTTATTCCTCCCTCACATGTTCCCCACTATTCTCCATGTGGCTGTTTCTTACAACCAGTGGCTCATCTCAGCCCCATTCCCTTTTCCATAATACTTGTGGAAGTGTGCAGGAGTCCTGGATGTCCATGTTAGTACAGTGCAGGTGAATCTTGTGCTCCACAGCACAGCTGCAGGCTATCAAATGGTTAAATCATATCATGCTTTTCTGCATTACTGTGTCCTCTTTCAGCAGTGTCCTGTCCATTTGTTCCTTCAGGCTTCTCCCTCCTGCAGTCCTTTCCAGCCTGAATAATTCTGCATTTGTGCGTGTACAGGTATCAGTGTGTTGGGGGTTTTGTGTTTCAGGTTTTTTTGGGGAAAGTGTGGTGGCTGGTGTGTTTTGGTGGTTTTGCTTATTTTGTGTTTCAGCATTGTCTTTTGAGTTTCTTTTAAAGTTTGGAATTCAGATATGGGAATCTGTTTTAAAATTCCTATGTGAAAGTTGTAACAGGAAACAGACTTCTACTGCAATGAATGCATTGCATCTAAGGGAATAGTTTCCATGATAATAAAAAAAACGAATGAAAGCACATTAATTTTTCATCCTTACTTCGTAAATTTTTGAAATTAAAGTGAAGAGTTACCTTTCCTCAGATAGACCAATGGTTTCTACTGTGGCACAAGTTCTTTTCATTTCTTACTGAGTAGGTTGCTTGCGTAGAAGTCCTGAATAACGAGTCAAAGAGAAAGGTTTTTTCAGGAAATAGTGTATTTCAAGAATAGAGTAGGAGTAGATTCAGGTTAATTTTACCCTCTCTGGCTTTCTTCCCCTCATCCACCACCACCAAAAACTGCAATGACTGAAATACTATTCTGGGCAATTCTAAATGTCAAGTATTTGGTGCTGCTATCAAATGATAATAACTGTGAGAGAATTTGTCCCATAGAGCATCTTCGTGGGATGTGTGAATCCCAGGTAATTTCCTCCTTGGCTTTATGAGGATAGAAGCTTCAGATTTGATCTTGTTATTAGGAAAGAAAACTCCTGTTACAGATTTGCTCTGGCAGAAATACTGCAGTCTTGCAATACAGTTAATCATTACTGATTTTAATAAGAGAGGGTTGACACCTCTTTTCCTTTTCTCACGCAAATGTTGAATCACTGTTTCAGAGGACTGCCAAGTACTTAGCCAGCTGATACAAAGAAGAATATCTCTAGCAAGAGATATTAAGAGATATAAAGCCCATTATTAAGACTCTCAGTATGAAAGGTAAGAGACTGAATTTTGGCCCTGGCTGTGAATTGCAGAGGAAGGATCCAAATTTCAGTCAGATGTTTTAGCTACACAGTGTGACTGTAGATCATAAGGTTGGGTGGCAACAGTGCATCATCCTTTTCTTCTCATCATTGTCCTCTCTGCTCTGTGACTCGTGCCAAGATTGCCTTGTGAGTCCAGTGCTTCAGTTTTGGATGTCCTTGAGGGCTTAGGAATCAACTGAAGGAAGTTCTCCTGCCTTGCTCCAAGCTGAACCACCACTGTTGTAGTAAAATACATTCAATGCACAGAAAGTTTGTCCACTGGGATATCCTGGAGCTAGAATCTTCAAAACCTTAATATACAAAATGCTGTTTGAAGGGAAGGGGTGATGTCTTGGGCTTATCACTGATATCTGTATGTGTTGCTGTTCACTTGTCAATGGTGTTTTGATTTCAGCTTTTGTCTTAGTGACATTTCTTAATACCTTTAATTGTCAACATTTTCTTCTAAATCCTTTCTCATAGAAATAATTGTTACATTGGATAAAACTGAACAGATGTTTTCTGCTCATACATAGAATTCTATCAGGAACTGTTAAATAGGTTTTGGTGTGAAAGCAGAGTTAGTCTGAGCTGTATTAATTGGGCAATTAACAGTGAAGGTTCTTCTGTATCTACAGGTAGTATTAACCAAAAAAGTCCATGCCAAATACTGAGGTACAAATTCAGGTGAAAATTGATTTTTGCTTCCAGGACCAAAGTACTCTGCATAGAGGATGTTGCCATTATTGCCATAAACTCCTGTTAATGCAAATATTTAAGGGATCTTTTTTAATACAGTATTTGTAGAAATGGAGTGTTTAAAAGTGAGCTTCATCTCACCTAATTCTTGATGTCTAAAAATAAAACATTAAAGTGTCTCTGCACCCCCTCTGATAGCTGAGGAGAGACAGGTATGTCTGTTGGCTATTCATCCCACCCTAAATGAGGTGTCTAAGCTGCATGGGATGAACTGCTCTCCAGTGGTCCTGTCCACAATCAGTAGGAAACAGGGGTTCTCCTGGGAATGTTGTGTCCTTCCAACTTGTGGCTGTCTTAGGGGGGTTCGCTGATCTTTACTGGTTTATTGCAGTTTTAAAATCACCCCTTCCTTCCCCAGAACTTCTTCTGTGAGATTCCTTGTCTATCTCCAAGCAGTTTCTCTCTGGGTTTAAGGAAGGAAGAGGAAAGGAAAATGATTTGGATAGGGGCTTTGTTTGTTTGTTAGTTTTTGTTTGTTTGTTTGGCATTTTTTAAATTAAAAATGAGCTTTGTAAGTAAGACAAACTACTTTGTATCCTCTGATTATTTGTTTTATAAGGAGAGGAAGAACAAGCAAAGATCATTCAGTATGTTAGATTAGAAACTGATACCTCAGAGACTTGGTACACAATAAAAGTTGCTTGCCCAGTGGTTTTACTTAGCAAGGTGAAATTTCTCTTTAGAGTGGAGGTCAAATGTTTCAGGATTGTGGAGGATGTGCTAGAGAGGTAGGAACTCAAAACATGATTAGAAAAAAAATGCCTTATTTCTCTGAAGTGTACCAGTGATCTGGCATTCCAGATGCTATTTAGCTGTAGATACACTGTCATGCTTTGTAACGTCCACTTTTTTTTTAATCTTATACATACATTCTTTTGGTATACCATGGATGTTCAGGATTACTAATTTAGGAGAGAGTGAGACATTCCAGTAGCCAAGATACCAGTTATGAGGAAATGTGAGAAAGGGCCAAACAATAACAGCAACTGCTGAATTTCAGCTGCTTTGGGAACAGAATTTTGGCAAAATTCCTTCCCTAGATTGCTTATAATGCATTTAAGAGAAGAGTTTGGAAGGATAAGGACTCCTGAGATCTGGTGTCTTCCTGCAGACTTCCTTACTGACTCGGTTGGGGAAATCTTTTCTAGTTTAAGAACATCAAGTGTCATGAAAGACTGGCTTACTGAAGTTGACATACTAGAATAAACTGGTGATTCATATTAGTGGGAAGTGGAGCAGTAATCATTTTAAGTGTACTGAAGGAGTTTGGTGAAGCTGCTAATGTACAAAAATATTCTAATTATAACCAGTTAGAAAACCAGGTTGCAGTAGAAGGTATTTGTACCTTCAAGGATTGGGGGAGGATGATCTTGGTGAGGTCTGGGTCCCAGTGCCCTATGATATCTAATCAGAAGAGCTCAGTATCGTTCAAAAATAATTGGGCTGTTGGATCTATAACATGCATTTATGCAAGGAAAACACAAACAGCAAAACACAGAATCTGGTTGCTAGATCCACAGCCTTGTTTTATTGTTACAAAGTGAGCCAAGTTAAACGTAATTGTTAATGAACTTAACACAGCAGGGGCAAAGCAGTGCAGCTTCTGTGAAGGAAAACTGAGCTGTGCACATCTGTGCAGATTACCATGAATGAATTAAGAAATTACTCTCATACATTTCTTAAAGCTTTGAAAGTAAGGCACTCTGGTTTTCAGAATGCCACAATTAATTCTAGGTATGTTTTAAGACTCCATCCTCACACAGTTGTTAAGTACACTCACTGGTAAATTTGACTAATTTAGCAGTAGCTGAGCAGTATGAGTTGTGTAAAACTTGTGATAGGTTCAGAATTGTTCAAGTAGCTGAGTATAAGAGAAGACTCTGTGGTGTTCCCTAGGGATCTCAAAGGAGGTGGGTACCTGGCAGTCTGACACACAGCCCAAGTTGTACAGGTCTATGTTGGAAAGGTTTCTGTTCTTTAGTAGCTTCTGCTGTAGCCACAGCTGTGTGGGCTTGGAGCAGTGGATAGTCTCATGCTTCCAAATTGCAAACAATGCCTGACAAAGAAAATGGAAGGGAAATATTTTCCATTGGTATTGGAAAAATCAGAGTCAGGTAGTAATGTTTGTGAGGAAATGTATATGTCATATGTAATAATTTACAGGGAGCAGGGTGGGTGTGTTTATTTTGACCACTACAGAAGAAAAGAGAGATGCTCAATACCCTGAATTTTAATTAAAAATTGCTTCCTTATTCCTTACATCATGTCTTGCTAACCTGTGAAGCTCAGTGCTATATGATAGCTAATCTAAAGAGCTTAATAACATTCAAAATTAATTAAACTTTTGGATGGATACCATGCTCTGTTATCTTATACAGGAAAAAGATAAACCCTCCAGCTTCAAAGATGAGTTGGTAATAACCAGCACTGAAAAAAACTTGACTGTCAGCCACTGTTCATTAAAAAGCCTGAGGATCAGTCATTACTGCTGCTGGGTTAGGAGAGAGAACAAGGGCAGACAGTCTGCTCAGAGATACTGCTTGCTGAAAAGAACACTTTTACAAATGCTCTGTTGTCTGGGCCACCTTGGTTTTGCTTTCAAAGCATAAAACCTCCAGGCCCACAGGTGAAGTGGCATCATACATACTGCTTGTCTCAGATGTTTGTTTGTACATAAACTGATGCTGCAGTGGGGCTGTCAGCAGCAAAGCAACTGAAGTTAGTTATTGTAGTTACTGGTAGATTTCTATCTAGGCAGTACTCACTGGGATTTTTCTGGTTTTATTTTAATTGAAGATGTATGTTTACTATGTGTGATTTGTGTTGGCATTACATACCTCCTACAGCAGACAGAGTGGGTGAGATTGCTTGTTTGTTTGCTTATCATGGTGGGTTGACCCTGGCTGAATGCCAGGTGCCCATTAAAGCTTCTCTATCACTCCCCTCCTCAGCTGGGCAGAGGAGAGAAAATACAACAAAAGGCTCGTGGGTTAAGATAAGGACAGGAGAGATCATTCACCAGTTACTGTTATTGAAGTATGTTATGTTATTGAAGTATGTGCAACAGACTCAACTTGGGGAAATTAACTGAGTTTCATAACAAATGAAATCAGAGTAGGATAATGAGAAATAAAACCAAGTGTTAAAACACTTTCCCTCCACCCCTCCCTTCTTCCCAAGCTTATTTTAACTCCAAAATTGTTCATTTCCCTGCTGTCAATGGTGCAGGGGGTTGGGAAATGGGTACTCTGGTCAGTTCATCACATATTGTCTCTGCTGCTCTTTCCTCCTCGGGGAAAGGACTCTACATTCTCCCCCTCTTCCACCCTGGGGTCCCTCCAACGAGAGACAGTCCTCCACAAACTTCTCCAGTGGACTTCCCATGGTCTTCACAAACTGCTCCAACATGGGTCCTTCCCGTGGGGCGCAGTCCTTCAGGAACAGACTGCTGCACTGTGGGCTCCCCTCTCCATGGGGCCACAGGTCCTGCCAGGAGCCTGTTTCAGTGCATGCTTTCCACGGGGTCACAGCTTCCTTTTGGCATCCACCTGCTCTGCTCCCCTGTGGGTTTCCATGGGCTGCAGGGGCACAGCTGCCTCAACATGAACTGCACCACAGGCTGCAGGGGAGCCTCTGCTCCAGAGCCTGGAGCACCTCCTCTTCCTCCTTCACGTGTCTGCAGGACTGTGGCTTTCACATATTCTCGCTCCTGTCTTCTCTGGCTCCAATTGATTCAGCTCGGTAACTTTATCCTGTTTTTAAATCTATGATCCCATCACTGTCACTGATGGGTTTGGCCAGTGGCAGGACTGTCCTGGAGCTGGCTGACATTGGCTCTGTTGGACATGAGGGAAGCTTCCAGCAGTTTCTCGGAGAAGCCCTGTAGCCCCTCTTGCCCCTCCCAAAACTTTGCCATGAGTACCCAATAGACACACCAATTCTGTGGACACTTAAACCAGGGAGAAAACATTGTGACTGTAAAATTACCTGCTGATATGAAAATGTTTTACATTAGTTTGCAGAATATAACAGGTTTTTTTCTACCACTTTGTAAAAACAACTTGCATGGTCAGATTTATTGTATGAATTTGGTTTGGATCTTTGGAAATCTAAATTACAAGCCTCTTAAAAGTGTCTGCATTTTTTTGCAGGGTATTATAGAGAAATCGAAAGTGAAAGGAATTCCTATCATTATTGATGCAGTAAGTATTTTCTTTATTTCAGTCAGTGGTTTAACATTTAAGAGTCTATTTAGTAAATGTTCTTACTGTGTTTTGCAGGATGGACTGTGGCTCATTTCCCAGCAGCCTTCTCTTATTCAAGGCTACCAGCGAGCTATTATTACTCCAAACTATATGGAGTTCAGTAGACTGTATGAAGCCATGGTGAGCTGTTTGCCTTTCTGGTATTTATGTATGTGCAAGTTTAGTCTTTTTGTCCTTGAAAATAAGTCACTTATTACTGGCTTAAATATTATGTGCTGTTTCTTGTATGTGAGAGAAGCACTCTCTGAGTTATTATTCCATGGGATGATTGCCACAGCAATGCATATTCTTAAACTGAGCTCTTTTTTAAAGACCCATTCTCGTGCATTTTTTAACATTACAGTAGGTATAGAAAAAAATAGAAAGACTGATGATGTTGCTTTTCTTTTTTTCCCATGCATATGTAAGTAGCATGTGTTAGAATATGTTGTTCTAGTAGCAATATATGTACTGTGTATGGAATTCTTGTGTTGTAGCTTAGAGACCCCGTAGACAGTAGCGATCATCATGGATGTGTACTAAGACTCAGCCAAGCCATGGGGAATTTGACAGTTGTGCAAAAGGGAGAAAGAGATCTTATTTCAGATGGAGAGAAGGGTAAGTGAAGCCCTCTGCTTTCAGCAATGTGATTGTTCTGTTCTGTTTCCTTTCAGTTGCAGTCCAGTAGAGTGTATAGCAATTGGCAGTATTCCCCTGAAGATTAGAGGGATTGCTGCCTTTGCTGATCACCTTTAGATGATTTGTGTAAATTAATATTTTAAGAGTGCAACTAAAATTATTTGCTAAAAAAAGTTGCTGATTTTATTTCGCATTTATAGATGGTATATTTTACATTACGTGGGTATTGAGAAATTAATTATTTAATTTTTGTGAACTGTTTGAAGTTTCTTTGCTGAGATGGTGTATGTAAGTGCAGCTGTCATTGCTAAATTGATATAAAATAATACTGTTAGTTCAGGATGTATCAGTGTGTGTGCGAAGCGAAGATGTCTTGAGGCTCATGACCTGCTCAGTTCCTTGATGCTGTCCATCATGGAGCTGCAGATTAGCATGTACATACATAACTTCACAGCAGCCCTGACAAATTAAAAAATTAACTCTAGATTGCCATTACAACAGTCTCATACCAATATGGTTTGAAGTATACTTAATAAAATTAGCTGCTTGTCTGATGCTTTTTATACTGATCATGTACTGTGATCAGTATATAATTAATTCACTAGTGCCTTCGTCACATTTTGCCTGCATGGACTTATTTCACATACATAACAAGCAGCAGCTCTGCTTTTAATTACTTGAAATTCTAATCTCTGATAAATGTTTATGCTGCTTCAGAATTGTTTTGTATATACAGTCAATTTTTCATTACTGGGAGCCATGGAAATCTTTTATAACAGAAAAGCAGATGTAATATGACAACTGGTTCGTGCAGAGCCACTTTCCACATACCCCTTTAGGGCAGACACTGAAGCAGACTGTGCAGCAAGTGGGACCTGGAAGCAGTATGGTTACATCTGTGTGGGAAAGGACCTTCCCCACACAGTACCCAGGTTTCCCCACAGGAAGTCTGCTGTCATATTTGCACCCACAGCAGACTTGATTTGTAACCGTGGACAGTCAGGCCAGGCTTAAGGGTGGATGAACTCTGCTGGAGGATAAAATGTCTTTACTCCAGTTTATGTCAGCTAGAGAGCTTTAGAGCATTGTAGTTGTCTTCTTCCTCTGCTTTTATGTCAACAATATTCTTTTTATACAGGATTGTTGCTTTTTAAAAGAATGTTGGGAAGACTGGGTGAGCACTTTAGATTGAGTAAATTATCTAGTATATGTCTGTTCTCCTTTTGAACTATTACTCTTGAGACGTGTATCCCCACACCTGCTGGAGGGACAGCACAGGTCTTCAATGTCACTTGTCAGCAGGATTTAAATAAAACAGGAAACAAGTGAAGTTCTTTCCAGTTTCAGTTTTGAATGTTCATATGTGGCACAAGTTCATATATGTCTTGTGTGCTTTTGGGGTTTTTTCTTGGTTTTATTTTTCCCCACTTTGTTATTTGTCTCTTTTGTGTTCTGGTATTTTCTTCTGCTAGTGAAGTGGCTTTTGTTTTTGAAATAAAAACAGTTCTGTGCCTTTATAGCAGTTGATTGATGTCCAGCTATAGGCTGCTTTCTTGTTCTTACCTTGGTGCTATCACTGGTGCTTTGTTGGATTACAGGCATTACAGGCAGCATTGCTGAGCTAAGAAAGCAGGTTATAATGCCTGTTACAAGAACTGTTTTTAGAGTTTGCATGACTTTGAAGAAGGTTCTTGAGATTTTGCAGAAACTACAGACTTCACCTTCCTTTTAAAAACAATGTTCTTTGTGTCTGATCTGCTGGTCATTTTTTTAAGAGCTTCTTGAATGCAAAATTACATTGAGAAAGGAGATTCTACTGTGTGCTCTGTGCTAAACATGGAATATGTTGTCATGTCACTGACCTTGAATTCTTCAGGTTTTTTTGCTCTTGTTTTTCATCTGTCTCCTCTTTTGATCTGATGTCATTTTTTTTTCAGCTAAGTCTACATACATCAGGGAAATCCAAGATTATTGGATTGGGCCAATGTCCTCTGAGCACAACCAAACATTATGAAAACATCTGTGTACTTCCCTTGCCTTTTCATTTGTCATGTCATCATCCATTTGTAGTGCTTAAGCCCTACCTATTAGGCATTTCCTGCTTGATCTCTTGTGTTCAGCATACTGACACTGTAGTTTGCATATATTACTTTTAAACTTTCTCCTTTCGGGAAATTCTGCATGTGTGCTTTCCAGGAAAAAAAAAGAGAAAAGTAAGTCTCAGTGCTCTCCAGGAAAACCAGAAATTGAGAAATTGCAAACTTAACTGTGTAATTTTAGTGTTTTATGCTTAGCTATTAAGGAAGGAAGGCTTTTTGAAGATGCCAGATTTTGCAGGTGGGAAGATTGGGTTTGTGAATGCTTTATAGCTTAGAGTGATTGTAGTGGTTATTTTCACAGTACTTTTATTCATGAGTCTGTAGGAAATACAGTAGACAATTTACTTCTGTTACCTGAAGACAGAAAGGGTTACCTGGTGATTTGGTGTCAGGTATTCTGAAGAATTACTCTCAGCAAAAAGCTTTGTAATCTACACAGAGAGGCATCATAAATTCTGATTGGAAGCTGAAGTTTAAGAAATTCAAAGTAAGATTTAGACAAATTACTAGTACAGCCACATACCTAAAACTTTGCTAGATTCACAAACTTTGAAGTGTCTGGATACCTCTAAAGTTTGTTTTCACAGATCAGACTAGCTGTGCAGGTGATTCCTTATGGCCTCAAAGTCACATACTGGCCTCTGTGAAAGCAGTCCTCCAGTATAAAGGAGGTTTTTCTAAAATTTGTCTCCATTTCAGTAGTGAGCTGCCAACTGGCCTCTAAACGTAATCACCGAGATTTTAAATTAAGTTTTATATACTCTTTTTCTCTTTCCTTTTGCAATTTCACATTATAGCTTGGTCTACAGTTCTTGATTCCCTGCTCTACACAGATGAGCTTCTCCATGCTCTTGGTAGGTGATATCAGTGCCATCACTGACCAGGGTAGGAATGAGTACTCAGCCTATGGGTAAAAGGTAAGTCAGCTTTTATTCACTATGGCACAGCTCTCTAAGGTTACCTTTTTATTATTCTTTGGAGAACTGGTCAATAATAAAGTGTGGTTATACCAGCCTTCATTCCTAACATATTTAAAATTTGGTTAGGTCCTTGAATTAGAGTATTTGGATTTTGGTTTTTAAACATTATAGTGAGTTTTTCTGTGTTTGACCCTCCTCCCTTCCAAAAGCCAGGCTTTATGGGAACCATCCCGCTACTCCCTGGGACTACTTCTACCTGGAACCAGTAGCCAAATTTGGTTTCTCTCCAGTTGCTCAGCTGCAGCTATGGTCAAAAGAAGCAAGGAAGCACACAAGACAGAATACTGAGTACTGGCTGTGGAGTAAAAAGCCAACTCTTGCCACAAATCCCCAAGTAGTGCTTCTGATTCCAGCCATTCATCTCCCCACACAGCTGGAAATGAAGCTGTTCAGTGCTTGACACTGCCTGGCTCAGTCACAGCTGCTTAGCAAATCTCACCTAGATTTATAACTGAGAGGCAGCACCTTTGTCTCCAGTCCTGCTTCTGCAGAATGAGCAAAATGGGGAGGTGATGGTTCCTGTCCCTGGTGCCACTGTGCTGTCTCTGGCACGTGCAGCCCAGCCAGCTTCTCCCTGGCACTGTTCATCTGGTCCCTGGCTCCTGTGCCTATCCAACAAAACTAATGGAAAATGTGGGTCATTTTCAACTCAAATTGACTGCTCTGTCTTGCACTCAAGGACTTATCTAAGTTTTAAAAGTGTGATTAGGGAATAAAAAAGTATAAGCACCCTTTATATAAAAGCCAACTTACATTTTCCACATCAGTTGAGTTGTTTCTCCAGCCAGAGTCACTAAACTTGGTTTCCCTGTCTGTATGCACTCTGGGACATGCTCCTGGGAATCCATGATCTCCAGCTCTGTGCTTTTGTGACCTAACTTGCAAAAGGAAAAAGATTAATTTCTTACTAGGATAAATACATGCTAGGTCAGACAAGTATATTGGTAAGAGATTTTACTAAAAATCCGATAATGGTCTATATCTTGCATTGATAGGGCAAAATGATCCTTGGTAGCTACATTATTTGCATAGAAAATGGAAATCTTAAGCCGTTTCATTAAACTGGAGTGTGTTTGTTGTGTGGGGTGGCTGTTAGCTGATCGATCCAGTTGGGTTGTATCAGAAGTTAGAATGGTCATGTTTCATACATGGATTCCTGACCACATTAGGGTGAGTGTAATACTCCTCCTTTGTAATAGGAAAACAAGTGCAAGGAATTTGTTCAGGATGTCTGAGATTCAGGAGTTAAATTTAAATCTCCAGTCTTTCAGTCTGCCATCTCAAAAAATGGGATATATCACATAGGCCTTCAGCCTTCTTGACCATCATCAGAACAACTAAACTATCCCATATTTCACATCTGTGTTCTAAATGCAAAAGTCAAAACCACTCCAGAGGTTCATTTATTTTTTTCACTACTGGGTGAACATGGTGAATCAGGAACAATCAGACACATGCTATCTTTTGTAGTTAGAAAACCTTTGGTTTTCCAACTGTGATGTATCTAGGAGCTGGCATTGTAAATGGTGCTGCCTGTACACAGCCATATCAAAATCTGTGCTTCCCAGTGAACTTGTAGTACTTGAAGTCAGCAAAACTACTGCATTCTTATTTTTTTTCCTTCAAAGAGAGGACAGCTATTTTCAATTACATAACAGACTGTTGTGTTTTGATTTTTTAATTAAGCGTACAGTACCCATAAATAGGTAATTCTGGGCTTTTGGCAGCAGCAAAATTTGGGCTGGGAGTTCTTTCAGCTTAAAACTTGGCAATGATACAGCTAGGTGTGACACCATGGTCTGAATGCTTTCACAAATATTAATGTGTATCTTACCATCACTCCCTTTTCAGCACTTCTTGAAGATATTTTAGGGCCTGAAGTATATTAAACATAGACCTACTAAATTACTTGGCCATAGTTACCCAGAAAGTCTGGGGCAGAGTTCTGAATTGTCTGAAGCCTAAAACTCTTTAATTTCTACTTTACAATATTCTGTCAGTATGACAGCCTTCATTTTTTTTGTTTCTGTTGCACTCATTTCAGTACAAATTATTTCCATGGATTGAGGTACACAAGAAATCCATGTGATTATATGTGAGGGATGTGTTGTATTTGCTGCCTAAAGCTCTGGCAGTATTTATGTGACTTTTACTTGCTGAGACTGTGTTGAAACTGTTGAATAGGACTGTGGCTGTTCTGACTCTAGCAGATCTCCTTAAAGGCATTTCTTCAGTGATGACATTTTTATTTCATCTATCCTTTTCTTCTGATAGTATATGTGTGCTGCATGGATAAGTGCTAGGAGTTGGGTAATTTTTTTTTCCCTGAGAGTTACTTGGTATAAATCAGTTTTCATTAAAAAACTGTCTGCTACTTATACTGAGGTGGCTTTTTTTGATTCATTACCCTGAGAAATAATGACATCAGATTTGGTTGCTCAGACCTGTTAGAAGACAGAACTAGACACTCTGCTGTAACAGCCAGCTCGACCAGCATTAATTGTGTGTTTCTGTCAGTGGAACTATAACTGAACCTCTCCATTGTTTTGATCTGGACTGGTGTCAAACTAATTGACCTTAAGTGGCCCTGGCTGCTGCCTTTTCAAAATTGACACACTGTGGTGATTTCTGTCTTTGTAGTTTCCTTGTTATCCCACATCCAGTCATCTTGGTCTCCTCAGCTCTTCCAAGAACCATGTTTTCTGTGTTTGTTGATGTACATGCCCATCCCTAGTTGAACATGCTACAGCCTCACTGAACAACACATCAGAACCAGCTTCATCCTCACATAAACAGAGTGTTGTGCATATTTCCAGGGAATATGCATGTTTCCACCTTCTTGGCATCACAGCTGACTATTCAGCCATGTCCAGCTAACTGAGGTCTTGTAACACTGTCACTGGTTGTGACTGCTCAGTGCAATGTAAAGACATCACCCCCATGGTCCTAAAAGAGCTGCTGGAACTGTCTTCACAGCAGGGCTCAGACATGCAGTGGAGGATGTTGCACTGGGGGAGTGTGAAGACAGCAGTTTTCTTTTGCTGTTCTAGGAGAAGGGTGGGAAAAGCATCCTGCGTTGATTCAGTGGTTTGCTGGTTTGTCTTGATGCCACTGTGGGATTCCTTCTTATATTTTAAAAGCTCTTAATATTGGCTGTAATTCAGAAGTGGTTTTAAATCCTTTTCCCATTGCCTGTCGTCATGTTCATCATCCTTTTATTTTGAGATGTTCTTTGATCAGCCGAGCCTTTGCACAAGAATTGTGTGTTACATCTCCCTCCTCATTCAAGTGAATTTCCTCTAGTTCTGCTTCTTTGAAGGTATTCCAAGGATTTGTTTTCCAGCATCTGTGTGCTGAGTACAAAGGTCTGCTTTTGTTGTTGCCTGTGAGGTAGTCTGCACATATTTGAGACTTACTTTTTAAAACCACTAACAAAAGACCACTTCTTTTATTTTTTTTAGCAGAGTATTATAATTGGCCTAGTTTGAGATCTTGCTTTCCTGTACAGCTCAAAAATGACTGGAAGGTTGTGGGGCTACAGAATAGTGGCAGATGGTGACATACAGCTAATAAGCAGGGGCTTGTGCTCAGCTGTCAGTCAGAAGGCCCCAAAGCTTTTGAACAGAGGATTTCCATCCTGCCTCCTGCCAGGAGTTCAAGCCCTCAAAGTGAAAATCCTGTGAGATAGCATCTTCAAAGTAGTAGAATTAGAGGTAATTTCTCCAAAGCACTGTATTTAAAATAAAAATAAGAATAAATCACTCCACCTAAAAGGGCATACCTTCTTCAGATAGCTAACTCAGAAGGGCATTACACTTGTGAAATTTGACATTAGCTACTGCTCACTGAGAAACACATCCAGAATCCTAATTTGAGAAGGGGAGGGGGAAGGGGAGAAGAGTGATTGCTGGCAAGGCTGCAGTGGTGTGTGCTGTGCCCGTGGTGACTAATGAATCTTTGCCCTCTCAGTGGCAGCAAACACGCACAACTGCCTGGCCTTGTGAGCCCCACAATTACTGCTGCAAGGATCCCTAGGAAATGGAAGGGAAGTACAGTTCTTTGCACATGAACTGGAAGGGGTTTATTGGCATTGTGTAGCTTTTTACCACTCGTTAGTTAGAAAGATGTATCTGCAAGTCCTTCAGTTCTATGCAAATTTTTTCCATTTGTTTGAAAAAGAAAAAAATTTTCAAATGTTAAAAATATGGGCAATACTCCCTCTAAAACACCTGGGCTGCACTGTTATACTCTTTGGAGAAACCGAGCCCAGGCTTGAGGTAAGAGCTGTTGTCCAAGCAGTGCCTGGTCTTGTTTTATCCTTTGCTTGTATATTTGGCATGCTCAGCAGCACACAAGTGATTGTGTGCAGTCCTGAATCCTGCAGTAGCTGACTGGAGATGCTAAGGATCACACTTGACCAGTCATGATTCCACCAGCTCTTCCATCCTCCTAAGAGAGGAAAATTAATTTCTCCTGGGTTGTTTTTTTTTCAGAGCCAAGCAAGAAAAAAGCTAAGGGTAGGTGCATACCCACAAGAGGGTTTGGAGAAGGGTAGCAGAATTGATGCTGTTTTCTTTTTATGTGCCTTATATGTCCTCCAGGCTTCCTGCTTGGCTTGTTGAGAGTGGAGAACAAAGGAGTTAAATGTAGTGAAACCATTTGTGTGTTCCTCATAGTTAAAGCTGCACAAAGAGATCAGTTTGACCAAGGTCTTTTGTATATTTAAAATAGAAATGCAACATCTGATATCCTGACACAGCCTATCCACAGTGACACTGCTGACAGAAACATACACGGATGGTGAGGACACTCGATTGGCAGGAAAAAAATAAATCTGTCTTGCATGTGCTTTTTACAAAGCCTAAAGAAAAAGCTGTTTCAATAAAATATGTTTGTTGTGGACATGGCAGAACATTTGAGATTTTAGTTCTATTTTGCATTTGCTTTTCGTAAACACCTTGGTTTACATTGGCAAACTCTGAAGGTCAGAAACATGAAGAGTTATGTCTGTGCAATGGCTTTGTGGAAGGACCTGGTCCAGTTTGGGGTGATGGCTCATGATGCCACATGAATAACTAAACTCACCTGTGCAGGCTGAGTGAAGTGGAGAAAGTGTGCTCATTGTGCAATGTTATGTGCAAAGGATTAAAAGGTAATGAGAAAAGTATTTTTTAAAATGTTAATGTATTTTTTTTTAAGAACAGTGTATTTCAGCTTATTCTGCTGCCTGTGTTAAGTCTCTCACCTGTTAGTTGCTGTGTGTGTGCTCAGAGGGTAACCCTTGCAGCTGCAGTGCTGTCATTGTAAAGAGAGGGATCAAAGCACGTGACCCTGGTTTTGGTTTGTCTGTTCACAGTACTTGTGTGCAGTCACGAAGGAAGCAGCCGGAGATGTGGTGGACAAGGGGATCTCCTTTCTGGTTCTCTTGGAGTCTTGGCACACTGGGCGTTTGTTGCTGGAGCTGAAAAAACAAATGGGTATGAATATTAATTAATAACTTAATTGCTGTGAGTCTGTGTTCACCTATGGCAACTGTTGTAGACCTGCTATTATATAAATTTCCAAATGAAACTGGAGATTTTGGTAAGAAAGTATCCATGTACTTTAAAAAAATATAAAGGTGTACTAGAGCAGTCTACATAACAGTAATAATTTTAATAAGACAAACCCTTCAGTAATCTAACATCTTCCAAGTCTGGGGCAGAAGAAGAGCCTCTGGATCTGTTCATAAGGACATTTATGTATGAGGTACATGTTTTCAAAACAATTGAATGTAGGCAGAAAGTAGAAAGGATAAATAAGTGGTAGTCATTGGCAATAACATCTCTGTAATTCAAAAGACGTTGTTTGGCTTTGTTTTTTCTATTTTGGTGAATCCTCCTGCATTGTGGCTAAGTAATCCAGTGGAGCAGGTATGTTGAAACTTGCAAATAAAATACAATTTCGAAGAGAGCAATTCTTTTAAGGCCAAATGGCAGTGCACTTTGGTTGTACATAAAGCAGCCATGCAGATGGCTTTTGGTTTTTTAGTTAAATAATGTCAGTTCCTGCTGAACTAGCTGGTTCAGATAGTCATGGAGTCTTTCTGTGAAAGCATCAGCTTTAAATAAAGTTGAAAGGAACTTAAGCAGTCAGGGAGTTACAGTGCCTCTTCTCAGTAAGTCAGGAGCTATGGAAGCTTGAGGAGTGGAGACCTGTAGTCTTTGGGATGCCGCATGCAGGTGCACACTATCAGATGTCCATGGGAGTTATCCAGGCTGTGTTTGTGTTACCACAAGGGCACTGCACAAAGTGCCCCAGGCTTCAGAATTCTGAAATCTAACATACACAATCTTGGTTTCCTTTGTCATTCTGGGTATCTGAATTTGCAGCTGCCACTAAAGGAGGAATTCTGTTTTAAGTCTTTAGAAGAGTGACTTCATTTTGCATGGGGTACAGCACAGCAGTATCAAATTGTTGGAGAGATTAGCAAACACAGCATGTGTTTTCCAGGCTCTCCTGACTTGAGCTCCTGTGGCTTTTCTAAACAGCTCGCCCAGAAACTCTTTTATTTTATAGATGAAGGAAAAGTATAATTGGCATCAGCAATGCATTGTGTCTCCTGCAGTGGTGTTAAGGTGACCCTTCACAGACACCTGCTGTACCAATGCTGCCTACCTCATGTGTTGCAGGAAAGGAGGAGCTTTTTGGGTTCAGTGAGTCAGGGCATCCATTTGGAGACTGCACTGCAGGCAGTCCAGCAGTCCTTCCAGTTTGTGCTTGGCTCTGACATTTCAAAATGGGTCTGTACAGAGAGGTTTTCAAACATTGAGATAGCACTGGCTTTCAGGGGTGCTAGTGGTACAGTAGGTGGGATTCCTCACTGGAGTAGAGAGGATGCAGATGTGTTTGGTGCTTTAGCTGTCTTGAGCCCAGGAGCCGGTACACAGCTCGTTTCAGAGCAGTATTTGGGCATCCAGGATTAACTCTCAAGGTGGCTTAAATACTCCTGCACCTTGATGAGTACTTGGAAATTTTGCTTAGGTAGCACCTAATTGTAGTGTCACATCCTGCTTTGTCTATTATATTGGGATCCTTCACAAAACTCTCACTTGGCAGAGGAGTCAGGTCTTTAGTGTGTTCTAGGCAGCAATGCTCAGCTGAGGGTGAGCTTTGTGAGGTTTTTGATCTTCCAGACCTGAAGCACAGCACTGGCTGCTGAACTATTCTGCAGTTGTTTTCTGTTTTAAGGCAGCAGAAGTGACTCACATGGCCCAGCCTATCAAAAGATGCTCTGGAGGTGAAAGGTGGAGGTGGCTCTGGACTGTGCTGGCTTCTCTGGGGGAGGGTCAGCATTACAGATCTGGGTCTGGTACACACTCCTGGGCAGCTCATAATTGTGTAGGAGGCATTAAAGCAATGTGCCTTAGCTTCTGTTGTGGCCTTCACTTGCCACTGTACCCCTTTTAGTCTGATCTAATGAAGGCCCTGGAGCAGTCTCTATGGCCCTGCTGAAAATCATCTCTTGTCTGCATCCCCATGACCTTCCCCCACCCCTGCAAGACAAAAACTAAATGGAGTTACCCAGAGGATGGAGAGGAAAGGGGGTTGAAAGGCTGTCCAGATGAAGCTTCGGTCTTCCTCTGAAGGAAGGCATGAAGCTTCACATCAGTAAAACTAGACAGGGAACACCTTCCCCGCTTTTTAAGCCTGTTGGCCTTTTGTGTGCTTTGGCCCTGGTGGTGTTTCTCACACAGTCACATGCTGTGCCATGGGTAGGGAAGTATTTGATCTTAAAAATTCAGACAAAGATGCTCTGCAAGAGTCTTTGCTTAAGAGCAAAAGACGTGTTTGCTTAAGAGGCCTTTCTGGCAATGCTAACATTTACAAGTACAAAGATGATGTCCAGCACCTTATAAATTGCACAGAAGTGTTCAGATTTTCTTTATAATGTTGTATTTTGGTTTTTTTCCTTTCAGTCAAAACCCCTTTCTAGTGGCTGCATTTGGAGCTTGCTCTCTCACGAGGCAGTCTAACCACCAAGCCTTTCAGAAATTCGGACGTTCAATGACAGCCTCTGACATGGTTTCAGAAGTTGGAACAGCTTTTAACAAACTTTTTGAAACCTGAACCCAAAGCAGCAGAGAAGAAGAGAACAATGACTGCAAGAGTAATTACATGTACCGTAGAATTTACATAATGCACCCTTTCAAGTGCTGTAGCAGCATTGGTATGTTAGGTAGATTTTTTTATTTTTAAGAATAGAAAAATATGATTAATGTAGATATTTTTTAAGAGTTTGGAATACAAAAATGTTTTGGCTGAAATAAGCTGTAGCTGCAGATCTGTTATAATATAATAAAACTAAATTGAAAGTATTCCTCTGTTCTTTTTGATAGTTATTGAGCAATAACTAAAGTGTGAACAGCAAAAAAAAATGCACTTGATACTTAGATAAAATTCTTCCACCAGCTCAACTGAATTTCTTGGATTTCACCAAGGTTGTCACTTGTCATTCTTAGACCCTCTGTCTAGAATTAGCTATTGCACTTAATTTTTGCCATGCTAGTAGAGTAAGAAGCAAAAAGTAAGCCTCTTTGGAAAGGGAATGCATGAGAGTTGCTGTAGATTTTGAATGTAATTAGTTGCCTTTTCCCATTCCCGGTCCTAGAGGCAGCATTCATTTAAACAAGGCATCCCTTCCTGCAATGTCTTGTTATTTCTTTTAAAAGGTTCCCCCTTGGCAGAATAAAGATATGCTATAGGTATCTTGGCAGTAAAATTCATTAAACAATAATTAGGCTTACCTAGAAAAGAAATAAATTTCTGTTTCTTTATCTGGTCTTGACTCAATACAATGAACTTGTAAAATTGTCATTTGGAGAGGTACTAGGTGGGGCAAGGAACGCAGTGATACCCAGCAGAACTGGTTCAGCTCTCAGTGATCATGGAAGAGTGAAGTGCTTCTAAAACTCCAGCTGCCTGCTGGGTTAGAGCTCAGAGCAGCCCGGCACACAGCTCTGTAGGTGGACAGCAGGAATACAAGTTGAAGGAACAAAAGGCAGCCCGCGGCTCATACCTGTACCTTCACAGCGGAGTGCAGGCAACGTGCGCTGCAAGTCAAAGGCAGAAACAGGGTAGTCGGTGTTTGAGCTTCAGGTGCAGTCCTTAGTACTGCAAAAAGCAGGAGTTTTTAGAGCTTAAAAAGCATAGAGGCTTTTATTTGATCTTTGCAGGACAGACGGACACTGTCAGGGCCACACTGATCTGGCACATTGGCAGAGCAGGCACGCATTAGGTGTAAAGCAGAACTTCCACAGGATTTTGCACAGGACCATTCCTCAAATTTTCAGAGACTTAGTCAAAGCTTGTAGGGATTGACCCAGAGTGGAGAGGGAGGGCAAGTTCACGTAAAGTAAATTTAAGTGGGTGCTACCCTTGACCCTCCAATCCAGCTCCATGTGTTGCTGCTCATTAAAGTGCCAGAACGAGCACGGAACGCATGTGGTTACTGCAGGAGATGTCACCTGCTCAGCACAGCCACCCCTGCAGTGCTCTCAGCTGGAATGTGGTGTCTCACAGACCAGTCACACTGTTCTCATTCCTTGCAATAGCTGCCTGCAGAAAGCACCCAGAATCAGAAAGGCTACTCCAAGTATTTCCCTTCAGCCCTTAGAGTTGGTATTTATGGATGCACTGTGACTACTACCTCACCCTGATGCATTTTTCTTTTTAAACCAGTTACCTATTTTTAAAAATGGTTTTTAAGTGTTTGCTTGTGTTGCTCTATGAGGGTTCACAGACTACTCTTAAGGAATGAGGTTTTAGTGTTTAATTTCAGCAGTTTTGTAAACTGTCTGCATCTTTGGGGAAACTTAAGCTATTATTTCCCCTCCTTAAATGTATTTGAGAAACCTGACTACTTTTAAATGAAATCAGAAATTTAAAACTGATTTTAAAACAGCTACTGCCTTTAAAATAAGCAGTTTTTTCTTGTAATTAGAACATCAGTGGTGTTATAATCTAAATTATATGTAGGTGAATTCAATCAATTAACAGAGCTCAGTACAGATTTCTACCTGCCCTGTTGGTTTTAAAGCTACACAGAAGTTGTAACTCTGTTATTCACTAATGTATATGAATTGTTACAATTTTTAAACATTCTGGAAATGTAGCTGTTTCTTTTGGTAGGAAATAAAAATAATAGCAAATTGACTGGACTTTGGTGTGTGCTGATCTCATTTCACACAGCAGCTGAGCTGCTGCTCACCATTCACTCTGCTTTGCTAGAACAACACTGCCACGAGCAAATGTACAATAACAGCTGTGTCAAATAAGCACCTGTGCCCCAGTGCTGAATGAAGAGACACCCCACTCTTCTCTGGAAGTACAGATAATAGAGAAAGGGAGCAGAAAAATAGCTACACATTTTATTCTCAACAGTATAAAAGAAAGCCTTTATCCTTTCGAACAAATACTTTGAAAACACACAAGTGCCTAGTAGATGAACCCATGTTCTTATGTTTTTATGAATGGATTTTAAAAAAGTGCAGGTACCAGGTAAGTACCAGCCCTGTATCAACACAGGGCCTAGAACACAGGTCACCTCAGGTATAAGAGAGGCTCTGGCCACAGCCACAGCAGCCATGGCCAGCAAAAAATGAACTGAACAGGTAAAAACTAAACATGCTTTGTACTAATATATATACATCCTAATTTTATCTTCCCAATTCTGGAGAGATCCTGAGTGTGCTATGCTCCCAGTGCTAGAGAAATCTCCTTGTATTCTGTGCAAAAGGAAACAAAAGATACCAAGCCTTACAGGTAACTGGATACCATTGTATTACAGGTAAAGGTTTCACAGGATCAAAGCAGCACCACTGCAATAAGGAAATTCTTCAAGGTTAAAAGGATCCCCCGTTCCTATGTCTGAGAGGAACAGAATTGTCAGACCAACAGGCAAAAATCAAAGTGTTCTCACCTTAAAGACAGGCCCAAGTTCTTGCCTTTGCCTTCACTATGTTTAAACTCTGTGTCAGGTCGGCAGTGCAGGGTGAGGGCAGATGACAGAGCATTTGGGCTGGGGCCGTTCCTGCAGGAGAACAGACCCATGCCTCATGGTGTTACATCAGTGCAGCTGCTCCTGTGCTGCCTTGCATTCTGGATGCTTCCACCACCTGTGCTGCAAGGCCTGTATTTATTTACCAAGTACTAGTGCCAACAGTTTTGCTCAAATTACATGCTATTCTTTTTAGCCATTCTGTTCAACAGATTTTATTTTGAAAGAATTAGTATTTACAACAGTTGCTGAAGTAGCTGAAATAAAAAACAAGTCCAGGATGAAGGATCAGCTTTTTTTCTCAGTCTGCTTCTCTGTCTGCCCTCCTTCCACAATTTCCCAGGTTGAAACAGCAGCTCTGTCCTGTAAGAAAAAGTAATCAGTTCAGTCCTGCCAGAGTGGATCACAGGCTTTTAACCAAGATTCACTCAGCAAAGCTATTCATCCAGTTGGACAAAAGAGGTGGCAATACAATCTCACAGGAATGCCACTGCTACTAATAAAGCTCAGAGTCGTAAAACAACAGTAGACAATTTTTCCTAGCTCAGAGGGAAGAAATACAGAGTAGAAATGTCACCTCTTCAGCGTGGAGTGCTGCAGCGGGGTGTAGCCTCTCACATGAGTAACTACACTCAACTCATGCAATATTTTCAAGTCTCAATGGCTCATGTTTCTGAAAAAACGCTCAGTACATATGAATATATTGCTGAACATGTTTGATCTGAACTCAGGACAGAAGCCTGTTGGTTTTAGTATCTGTAATGTGATACCGTCATATTTTTGAAAGGCAATATTACAGCTAAATTGAACATTATATTTAGAACCAGCTGTTTGATTGCAATGATTGAAAATAAAAGTTAATCTGAATATTGACACATGACAACATTCCATGAGAGCTGACTCATGAGAGCAGCTGGAATTGTTGGATCTTTTTTACATGAAAATGAGAACTTTTTGATGCCTAAATACCCAATTACTACATTTCACTTGGTAGTATAGCTTCCAAGCATGCTACAATGACAAGACACATGGATTTTTTTAATTAGTCTTGTTGCAAGATATGTAATTTCAGCCAACATCCTTTGCAATGAGTAACCTTGACAGAAGAAACCAGAGTAGGGAAATCACAAGCTAGAACCTGAAGGAGAAACTACCCTTTCTACAAAGCTGATTTTTAAGAAATCTAAGTTTCTATTCAAGCCACCCCCTCCCCCTGCCCTGCCTCAAAAGAGGGGGGTTCCCAGTCCGCACTGGATGGAGCTGAGGCTTGTCTGTTTCATCTGTTCTGCTGCTTTTCCACCTGCACATGGAGTTCAGGAGCTGCTGCCTTGCTTGAGCCTCACATGACAGAGGGCAGCGTGTTGGCATTAACGCATGCAGTGTGAGGCTCAAATGTTTTGTGGAAATGGGCTGGGCAGAAATGAGAAATTCACCTAACTTCCTCAAGCACTTACGAGGCAAGCAGGACTCCTGTTAGGTGTTATTTTACTTGGGTATTTTTGGCATCAGCTGACACAGCCAGGCAGATTCATGATGAGCAAGAGGGTGGGGAGAGCCCTGCTTTGTGTAGGCTGTGTCTTGTTGCACATGTGCTTTGGTGAGCCTGTGTGAGAAATTGCAGAGCTGCATCACTCAGTTTGCAGGACTCTTTGGGATCTGCAAAAGCAAGGAGCTCACTTCACAACACACCTTCAGATACTTCCCCAGTATCAGCAAAAAAAGCAGGAGTTCAGCTTCAGATGCTTGCTCTGTGTGTGCTTGTAAGTGCATTTGTGCTTTGTCTTGTGGAGCAATCTAGTCTGGGACAGATTATGCTGAGCTTCAGGTTATTAAATTTTTTTTTAATAAATGGAATGATTTGAATCCTTGCTTGGACTAATTTGTGGCGTTTTCAAACGTAAATCCCCTTAAAAACAAACCAAAACAGATCTGCAAAAGGATGGAGGTGGAGCTGCAGCATTTTTCCCACAGATGAAAAGGCAGGCTGCTTCTCCAAGACTTTGTCTCAGCACAGTTTGGATTTGCAAACTTGCTTGACAGATGAGTGTAGCAGGGATTTACAAACAAGTTAAAGGAAGCAGATGTTCCAGCTTCCCTTTCCTTTCACAGCTGCAGCTCACCACCACCACGCTCTGGCCCTCACCCCGGTTTTTGCCGGCACGCTCGCTGTCATCCAAGAGAGGAGAGAGCCCCACGCTCTGCTCAAACAGGAGCGCTCACAAGCGACAGCCCTCGCTCAGCAGCTGGAACAGATGTGTGCTGCCACTCCCTGATACCATTGTGCTTTCAATCCTCCCACTGGTAAAACAATGAAACCAGACTTGCCAGGATCAGTTCCCAAGGAAAGGAAAAATAACCAGTATAAAATGGATGGAGGGAGAGAAGGTGGAGGATTATTCTGCACTCAAGGAGTGACACTGATCCTCGCCTCACAGAGGCAAGAAGGGCAATGACCAAGAGGAACTGGAAGAAGCAGCACTTTAAAGAAGTCTCCTTGGAACCAGGAGAAAGCAGTAATGCCATAGAGGGTCTTCTCTCGAGCCAGAGATGCCATGGAGATAATGGAAAAGAACACTGGCATTAGGTGTAGGCTAGAAGTAGAAAGCAGGATAGAGAGAGGAGTGGTACAGGAATCGGGCAGAGTCCCTGTGACTCAGGAGCAATTGGGAATGAAGCTGAAGATGGAAGAGGCTTTCTTATGAAGACTTATTTTTGATGGGGAGTGTGGAGTAGGTAGAAGGAAGGCATTATTTTCACAAGTCATCTCTGTTTACTTTCCAGTTCCTTTGCAATCTTTTTTAAGACTGCACACATTACTCACACCCTTCCTTCTGGACAGAACTTGGGCAATTTAGGGATTTCTGAATGAGATTTTCAGTGGCTTGCATGGAGACACAATGAGGGGGAGCAGAAGAGAAGGCAACATTATAGCCAGACAAGGGCTTGACTTCCACTTCCTGCTACTGCAGTCACACAGGGAGCAGGGCACCACGCCACAGGCGGGAAAGAAGGACAAAAATATTGTTGTGTTGTCTTAAAAAGTGAAAGAGCGTTACTGTCTTCTACCTTAATGTGGATTCCAAATGCAGTGAGGTCTCCACGCAGACTGTCACAAGCCTCCAAGAGGGGCTTTCTCTCCCGCATTAACTGCTTCCTCTTTTCCTTCTGCTCCTGTTTGGGCTCCTGGGCTCCTGCTGCATCCTCCACTGGCACAGCGTCTGCTGTTTCCGGCAGAGCCAGCGCGTAGTGCCGGACCTTCGAGCGGAACCTCACCAGCTCTTCAATGACACTGGAGAGCACTGCAGACTTGTCTCCTCCCACAGCCACCTAGAAATCAAACAGGGTGCTCTACAAACATCTGAGTATGATATTAAAAAAATCAACCCCATCTCCATAGCAATGTGAGGCTTTATCACCTCTCTTAGTTGTGCATCTTTCTATATTGGTAGGATTCAAATGTCACCATCTCACTAATGCTGAACAAAAAGTTACAGTGGAGTCACACTTAGAAGTAATTCAGCATATTCCTGCACAAGAAAGCATTTACATTGGAGCAGAGTGCTCTCACATGGACACAACACACTGCATAACCCAAGTGGGGAACTCATCTCCACAGGAAACCTCAGAGATGCCAGAAGCATGCGTAACTTAAAAAGGGATCTGACAAATTAATGTAAGAAAGGCCCGGCAACAGGAATCCAACACAGCAAGGGAAGCCTAGCCACCAACTCAGACAGCTCCTTGGCTGTAAAAGTCCAAAGACACAGAATACATCAGCCTCTGTCTTTGAGCTCCAGACCTCCTTCAGGAAACACAAACCAGGAAAAGTAAGCATTTTGGCTTTCAGTCTCCAGTCCATCCTATCCTTTCTCCTTTGATTTACAGAAACCCTTCCCAAATCCACAGAACTTTGATCTCATCCACCTTACCTAAAGTTTCAGCCACTCAAAAAAACCTGACGGAAGCAGCAGCTACTGCACACAGGGCATGGGTATTTCCCGGATGCAGCTGAGCCCCTTCCTCCCCTCAGCCACTTCCAAGCCTCCTTGGCCTCCTCTGGCTTGGCAGGAGTCTCACTGGTCAATGCCTCAGGAAAGGAACAGACTCACCCCTCCTACAGAGTCCTGCTCCAACAGCTGCCAGGATGGGAGCTTGGCGGTCAGCTGAAGAGGAAGGCCACTCCTCAGCACTGGCACAGCCAGGCTCCTGGTCTTGCTCTTGGCAGAGACACCATCCCTGTTTCTCATTAGAGGCAAACTCCCAAGGGGGAGGAAAAGGACAAACCTCCAACAAACAAGAGAGCCCCACCACGGTGTTTTATCACTAGGACACGAGAACGGGAGCACAAAGCGCACCAAGGCCATGGGCAAAGCTCCTGGCAGCAACATCATCTGGGAGCAGAAGGGCAGCTGAGTAATTAAAGCCAGAAGGGACTGGGTTTAGTCACCAAACAGCAGGATGGAAATGAAAGGGAGCAGAGTTTCAGAGGTTACAGACCAAAAAGAGGAGCAGGAGGAAGAGGTGATGGGGAAGCTTTTGAAGCTAAAAGTGTGAAATGCAGTGAATTCCCCAAGCTTTCAAAACATGCAACCATACTAAAGAAAAAGTTTATGAGATTGAAAAAGGTAATAAATGTAAGTGCCAGAAATGCTCCATAGTTACCTGTGGCAGGAAAAATACTTAAATACAGAAGGGAAACCCATGATGATGGGAGCAAGAAACATGCCTCTACAAACACCATTGCAAGAGTTCAAACCAGGCACCTACTGGAGTGAGAGCCTTCAAAAGGAGGAGCAGCTTTAGGAGATGAACCAGTCTGCCACATAAAACAGCCTCTCAGAGCTGATCTCAAATTTCTGGCTCTAGCTTACTCCACCAATTGGCCCCAGCTGCACCTGCAATACACTCAACACTCCACAATCTTTGGAAGAGCAAAAGCTTCCCCCCTCTAAAACATGCATGATAGTTATCACTCATCACCTTTCCAGATGGATTCATCTTACCTTCCTGTGGATAAGATCCTCTCTTGCCAATGCAGAGAGAGAGACAGGCTCCCTTATTGTGAACAGCCACTAGACTGAGATAAGCCATTCCTTAGCATCCCCACTGATGACTTCAGAAGCACAGGCAGCTACATTAGGCTGATTAGTTGAGATGAATCCCAGCCCAGGAGCACGACAGACCCACAGGCTACATGCAAACATGCAAATGAGGGGGCCAAACACCACTGCCTGTATCCTCTGCACTGTTAGCACAGCAGTGTCCAGCCCAGGCAGCCCTCTCCCACACAGCACACATGCCAGCACCCATTGTGGTCAGGGACTGCTCCTGGCAAGCTGCATGCCTGGGGCTACCTGGCTAAGGGGCAAGAAAGGCTGGATGCTGAGCTGTTCTGGGTGGTCTCAAAGTCAGGGAACAATCCCTACATCATTTTATTTACTAAATTGTGGTAGCCCATGGACCTTTCTGATGAAGATTTTGACAGATTCATTTACTGGAAGCTGAAAGAGCAGAGAACAGAGAGGAGTCTGATGAGCTGCTCCTTTCTTCCTGCTTATCTCAGACCAGCATCTTCTGCTGATCCTCCTGCCACACAGAGAAATGGACTAGCACAGCCTAAAACAAAGAAAAGCATTCAGATACTTGTTTCACCAAAAATATAGGTGCAGCAGACACCTGAATACAGACAGCCCAGAATCTGGAGGAATGGTGTTGCGATCCAGCTAACAAAAAAATTTAAGTGTTTAGTATGCCACTAACAACTAACATGCAAACCACAGGCTGTGAGGAGTAATACACACCCAAATCACATCCAGCCACTGTTTTGAAAGAATTTTTGTAAGAAAATCCATAGAGGCAACTAAATAAATGCACTTACCACTATACTGCCTGATTTTCAAAGGATTAATAATGTTATATACATTTTCTTATTCTCTTCTCCCCCTCCCCAAAATAACTGTTCTGCTTTGCAGAACAGTTTCTCTACAGAAAGTTTTCCATTACTTTGCATTCAGCTCCATACTTGAGCAGGAGAGGAGCAAAGATCAGCCTGCTATTCTCCAACACCTTGTGTCATTTTAAATGCTTCCATATATTGGGACCATATTGATGACCTTCTTTCCTGTTCAGTACTTTGCTTTGAGCTTTTCTCTCCTTTTTTTTCTCTCCCCATTCCTATCTTTCCAAGAACTCATTATGTAAGGGCCCCATCCCCAGCTCATTGTCCTGCCTTCCCCAAAAACCCCCCATGGCTCAAGGCAGAGCAGCCCCTTCCTGGCTTTCTGCAGAGGAGTGGGACCCCTCACAACTGCAAATATTCACACAGCTATCAAAGCCAGCCTGGATGCAACCATCAGGAAGAAGAGGAAAAGCTGGGAAAAGCCAGACACATAACAGGACAATTTAAATGTCTCCAATGCTAACTTTTTCTTGTTTCATCCCTCAGTCTTTCATTTCCACAGCAAAACTGGTGCAGAAGTCACATGGGAGTAATTCCAAGAACTAAAAAGCCCACACTCTGTTCTACCTGCTCATCATCCTAAAACTCTCTAAAACATCACAGGAGAAACTGCAAGCAGTGCAGAAAGGTTTACTAAAACCATAAATAACTTTGTTACATCTGATGCTTTCAGAAAGCACTCTATGAAACATAACACTGGGGCTGCTACCATAACCTCAAACATACAGAAGAGATATTTCATTACCTGTCTGTCTCCAAAGGACATCCCAAGGGCATTGAAAAAGCCTTCAACATAGGAAATAATGCTTCCATACACAACAGAGCTTCTAGGAGATCCAGCATCCTGTTTAGAAAACATTCAAAAGAGATTGTCCAGTCAATACATATTACAGAACTCAGCATCTCTCTGCAGCCTAGTCCACAATGGAAAACTACTACTAATTATAAAGATCTACCTCCATCAGGAACACTTGCTCAGGCAGGCAATCTTAGAGAGATACAAAAGCACCTCACAGCAACAAGGGAAGGGATTTAAGTAAATAAGGGAAGGGAAGAGCTTATCACCAGCCTGCGCAGCAAGAAGAGATGCGAGAAGCTGCCACGCATTACATGTGTGCAGTAAATTAGAACTAAAAATAGCACTTCTGGGCATGAAAGGGCTGTGTGTATGGAAACAAAATAACAAGAACAAAATCCCACATTCATGGGCATCTATAATATAAAAGATTAAAAACAAATTCTTTGAGTATCTCATTGACTTGATCCATGTGGAGACTGCTTTGAGATAGTGCATGGCATTTTGTCATGCCCTGGTAGCACTAGCAATCAGCAGCAGCAATAAAGTAAGGATTAAATGACAGACTGAGGAGCAATTCAAGGGACTAACCCTTGCCTAAAAAATAAAGAGTGATGACATGCACAAGCAAATCAGCAGCTGGTTCTGGATTTTATCTGATATCTTCACTAGGGCCTGACATAAGCTATAGTCTAAAATGTATAGGAAGATCTGAACTGGGAGGAGCTGGAGCAGGCCACTGGGAGAAAGGAACAGGAGCATGCCATCTAAGGTGAGAAATGCTTAGCAGGAAGGCTAAAGAGAGGAATAAGTAGTTATGTGGATTTACTCACAGTTCTTAAGGAGAAAAACTACACTCATAATAAAGAGGGAACACTCCAGACAACTGGGCTGTACCCAGAAAAGCTCCACCACCTCAACTAGAAATCTGAGTCAGCTGCCCCACAAATATCCCATTCTATTCTCAACAAAACGACTGACAGGAGGAATTCAGGGGGAACAAGCAATGACTGACAAAATGGGGGAGTTGTATCTAGGTATGGCAATGCCATTACAGATCCCTGCTGAAAAGTGTTTCAGGTCAGGGACTCGCTCAGAGAGTCAATTCGTAATGAGACTAGGGACAAAATTTAAAGCCAATGGCAAAACAGGACCAGAGGGAGGCAGAATTTCTAAACCAACAGGCTATTCTCTCTTAAAACCAGTTATTACCATGTACATAACATTTCTTTTGATACACAAACATGGTGAACATGATGACACCAGTACTCAAGAAGCACAGCAACAAGGCTGAGGTGCTCACTTTGAGTGACAAAGGGAGCTGTTGGTAAATGGAGAACCCAGAAGTGCTTCAGATAGTGTTTACTGCTCAAGTCTTGTCCTTACCAGGTTCTTTCTTTGTGTCAGCATGAGAGATCTTAACAGGGTCTTAATTTGCCAAAAGCCATGTGAAGACAGACTTGTGCTGATGCCAGTTACTGTCTGCTGACAGCAGAAGCCACTCAGTCCCCAATGCTGAACTCGCCACCAAGACTGTCCAGTGCACCTGGGGCTGCCAGCCAAAGCCCCTGCAGCAACCACCCCCCACCACTTCTCAGTTTAGCTTAATTTCTGTGCATGGATATTAAGCAAAGAAGCAGGGTAAGAACACAGAACCAGCACTAAAATTAGCACCATGCCACAACAGCTTCAGGCCTTTCAAAAGCCTTAAGTATAAATAATATAGGGCAGCAGGAAAGAAACATCCTCTGGACACAACAGAGCACAAAACAATAGCTATGCACAATTCCTGTGATAGGGTCAGGACAAATGGGCTCCATTAAGGTCAAAAATTTATGGAGCTTTGTTTCTGGTGGTTTCTTATGTGAACAATAAACTAATCTGTCTGCATTAAGCAGTAGGACAGTGGACAGCTGTCATTTTCTGATCTCTGTATCCTAATGGGTTACCTTAGTAACAGCCTTAAGCTGTCTGTTGCCATGGTGAATGAGGTCCATAATTGCTGCAACAGCCCTGGAGGTGTCAAAGTCATCTGCAAACGCAGCCTTCACAGTTACTTTTGTGTTGGCTAGCCTTCAAGAAGAAAAGGTAACATTTAAGATAAGACAAACAAGATGCCAGCAGTATGCTGAATTCATCAGCCATTCAGCCAGAGGGAGTCATCAAAAGGACACTGCCATCTCCTTCCCAGCTGTCCTGTGATGGGCAGTGCTGCACTCATCAGGGAGAATACATCTTTCTGCTGTGAAGGGAAAAATTTGATGCATGTCAAAATCCTAAGTGTTACATCTATTCAATAAATATACATGGCTAATCAGAGGGGCCAACAGCAACAGAGCAAACTTTGCCTTAAATCATTTAAAAACAGATGGAAAATTAGACTGATATTAAGCATACCAAAGACCTTACTGAGTTCTGTTTTTTTTTTTTCCAGCAGCCCATTAATCATGCTAACAGCATGCTTCTCTTCCAAAGGCACATCACAGGCAGCACTCCAGTGCCTGGCAAGAAAGCTGTCCTGGGGTTGGCCAAGAATCCTGTTGTCAGGATCAGACTCAGAACCAAGCACTCCCTCCTCATTTCCCAGGAGAGCCCAATGCCAGTCCCAAGGGATTCCACTCACCATGGCCCAGATGGAAAGGTCCAGTGAGACCATTTGTGTAACAGTGCCAAAAGCAAGGAGGCAACCAGCACTGATCACCACAGAACCAGCAGCACCAGCTGCAGCCACCTGGAGAGGGAGATGAGGAGGGCAGCAGGGATAAATGGGGAGCTACAAACAGCTGCTGGCAGCGTGCTCCCATACACAGCCAGGCAAGCCAGAGCTTGACAGCCCTGGCCCAAACAAGGATGCCATTTCCCAAAAAAGTGCAATGAGCAGGGGAACCTCAAGCTATCCTAGCATCTCTGGGGCTCTCATGAGCCTTATTTTACCTGTTTCTGTATTTTTTTTTTTTTGCCTGGAATACCTATCTCCCCTCAGAAACTGGATGGCTGCTCTCTAATTCACTCCTCCCAACACTTTTCCCTGCAAGCTTCCCCCTCTCCACTGAGTATCTAACACTTTGCTAATTAAGAGCTTTGTTTCATTTTGGTTGTTTTTACACCTAGGATTATACAAGTTGTGCCCTCCCACACATCCCCTACTGATAATCCATTTCAACTTCCTCACACCTCTCAGCTTTATCTTGCACCAACAGATCTCCTGCAGCCTCCTGCTGAAGGATTTGCTCTTGCCAAATACCACAGCTAGTTAATGCAACTCCACTTTCCTGTAACATGCTCCAGTGCCCCCTGCAACCCTCAGCCAGTGCAGCCACAAGCTTCCCCAACAGTGAGGTACCTGAGCCACAGGAAAGCTGCCTCTCACCTCTACAGCACAGACTGTCTCCCCTCTGATTCTACAGCCCAGAGCTGCCTGCACTAACCTTGCTTCATAACCTTGCTGCTAACCTTGCTCCTGCTCTCAGCTCTGCACTCAACACACAGCACACCTCAGTCCTGAAGATAATCTGGTTTTCATAACAGACTCCAAAGGATTCTCCTCACCTTTGTCAGGGTCACAACAATAGTAATTGCTTCCTTGCCTGTGACATCCCTGCCCATGGCCAATCTCTCAGAAGCCCCTTCTCTCCTCAGCTGCACACCACAGTGCCAGCCAGTTTGATTACAAATTCACGTGCCCAAGGTGTGTCACTCTCCAGTCATCCTCTTTCTTCTCCAGTCACTACTACCCAGCTCTACTTATGAACTGAGGAGCCTCACAGCTGCCACAGCTTTGCCTCCTACATCGCTCATGAGAGGCAAAGATGCCTGTATTAGGACAGACACACCAGATAAGTAACACAGATCTTAAAAACACAGTGAACTGAGTATAGCAGACTAAGGGCAAAAACAGCTGGCTAGAAAGAAAATTTTTTAAAAACCTGCCCTTGGTTTTTGGGCTGGGAGGGAGGACTGCTGCTCAGTCCTTCTTGTCCTGCTTCTTAAACAGAACCTCTGGGTCTGTCAGCGAGCTGCTGCTCACATAATCACAATCTTTTAAGACACATGAAGTGCACTTACCTTTCCCACAATATGTCTTCTCTAACAGGGTCACACACCAGCTGTCCTTTTATATAGGCATTTGCATCTCTGGTAAATGAGGAGATTGCCTGAAGAAGGTTCTTTGCATCTTCCATGCTCTCCTCACTAAATTCTACTGCTAAGAAAAGAAGAAATTAAGGCATTATGATGGAGAGAATGTTGTCTGTCATACATAGGAAAGTATTTGGAGACAAAGGAGAAGTTTGTTATTACTTGTATTGCAAACTTCTTACAATTAACTGCACATTTAATTAAAAGCTCCATTCTTCACGGACACCAGGTGGATTAAATCAATATAAAGACAATCACTACATATGACAAAATATAACCTATTGGAACACTTATCAAACTGATTTAAAAAGTTGAATCTGGAAGTTTACTGAAGCAATCACTATTTAATTTTTTTTCCATTATTTAATCTCTCTGCAAAGTTATCAACCCAAAGCATTAGGATTTAATATACTTCTAAGTGTTCTAGTGATGGCAATACAGACCTCTAATTTTGTGCCTATTCTAATTTAGGTAGACACAAGCTGTATTTGGAGACATCCAAAGAGGCCTAACCCTCACCACTGACTCTCTTTCAAGGGCTGCTTCACCAACATCTAAAATCTAGACGAACCTAAAATTTGTGGTCTAGCTCCTGAACAATTCCCTCACATCAAAGCTAAACTGACCATACCACTTTGAGAAAGCTATTTTTAGAGAAAATACAAATTGCTTAAACTCCTATGGGCATGTCTAGGGTGGGATTCATCACACACATATCAAAGCCTCTTATGGCCACTGGAAAGAAAGATAAAACTTCAAGGTAATGATTCCTTGCATCCACAGCTGAGCTCCACTTTACAATGAGATGTGCCATAGATGAACCCTACAGAGCTTTCTCTTCCACCAGCCACAGTAACATTAGCCCTTCCACTAACAAGGCATCCATGCACACAGACATCCCCACTGCATGCAGGGAGACACTACCTTTGGCAGGCAATTCCACTTTGGGAGCTTCCAGAGTCCACTCCTGCTGGCAGGAGTTCAGCAGGCTCCTCTCGCCTTGCCTGCACCCTGCAAAGTGCAGGTGCCAGACTAGCTCACTGTCACTTTTACTGGGAATTGCCAGCAGTGAGAGGCTTTTATTTGTACAGGAATGTGTCATTTTCTGTACAAAAACTTTTGGACCCCACATAAGAGAACTCACCTGACTTCAGTGGAAGTTGTGTCCACCTAGGGCAGGCCTAAGTTTGAATACATTCCTTCCCCCAGTATCACACCAGAGCCATCCACAGCCAGAGCAGTATTGCTTCACTGTATACACTTCATACCTGGCATCTGCAATAAGGTACATCCAACCTACAGCTGCCAGCATACTCCTAATATCATCAGCACTGAGCATCACCCATAGCTTCCACGGAAATCTCACCTCTGGTCCTGCCTGTGCTGCATCCAGCTGCTTTGTAGAATTACGCAACACTGCCCAGACTCTTTAGAGCAGACAGTTTTACCAAGAGGACAGATGTAAGAGGGAAAAAGCAGCCAGATGTGAGACCCGATCTCATTTCCATTAGCCTAAATCCCAAGGAAGCCTAATTGTTTAAAAAAGGCCCATTCCAAGCCAAAGAAACCACAGTACCAAGCATGAGCCATTCCCAACTGTCAGCAGCTGCCCTCATCCACATGCCTACAAAGATCTTTTTTACAGATTGAATCCAACATTTGTGGCACCACCTGACCCCCAAACCTGGATTTTACAAAAGGCTTTCTTTGGCACGTAGGAATGGCAGAAACCATCACCCATGGCTATAAAAACCTTTTAAGAAACAAAGAGAAGGTGCTTGGGATCTCACTTCTAATAAAAATATGAGCAGACAGCAAGATGAGAAGGAGTGCAGTAAACTTATGTTTAGACCAAAGTGAATATTGATAGCAGGGACACAAGCTGACAGGCAGCACAGTGAACACCTGGCTCAGCAGAGACCAGCTCTGGCTCTTTACTGGGAAGCTAACAATGCACATGGCCTTGTAAGGTGGAGGTGGGAAGTGCAGACTTCTGAGCAACCCTTACCTGCCAACTGGCTTATACTCTGATGTGATACCACCATATCCTTTCATCAAAGCCACCCACATCCACACAGGGAGCACTCTTTTTTCACCTCAGGGGGGTGTTTATCCTAGACATAATGCAAAAAACAGGTTCAAATGCAGCCAGCTGACAGGGAGTGAAGAAAACCTGCAGGCAGCCCTCCACTGCAGGGCTCCAGTGCCACTCCTTGTCCCAAGGCAAGGTTAGAAACTACCAGATATTTAGCTCTTGCTTACATGACAAACATATATATATGATAGTGGTAGGAGATGTTAGTTTTTCCTTTTGTTTTAAACACACATTTGTTCATGACTCCCAAGGGTCCCAAGTCAGGAAGCCACCTAAGTGTACACAAGGTATTTTATCTCATAAAAGAAGCAATCAGCAAAGTGTGCCACTGCCCTGCAGCATCACCCCAAAACAACCAAGCATGCCACCAATCCACTGCCTGCCCCAAACAGAATGCTGTTCTGCAGAAGACCTTCCAATTGGATGCACCCTTCTCTTTCTATGACAGTGGCAGGGAAGTTAATAACCACTTCTCTCTTTACTATCCCATGCTTTGAAATATTGCAGGGACCTACTCAATTCCTGATGCCTTCAACTGTCCTAGGAGAGGGAGGATCCACCAGGAAGACCACATGGGTGGCTCCTGCAAGGCAGCTAGCAGTATGAACAAGCAGAAAGTATTCAAAGTCCACTGACTGTATGACTATAAAGACCTGGCAGCACATTGCACACTGACAGGCATGAGCAATGCCCCAGAGCCTTAGCCACGCTAGCTCTCGCAGTCACACTGCTACAGGGGTTTTATCCAAGGCACACAGAGGCCCACTGGAACACCACAGCAGCTGCTGCCCCACACTCCACCATTCCCCAGCCATGCCAGGACAGTTGACAAGCCAGGTGACCAAGCAGTGGTTAAGGAACTACCATCTGCTTTTGGCAGACTCCAATAAACTGGTAGGAACACAGACATATGAAAACCTCTTCCAGCTCAAAGTAGCATCTACCTGCTGGAAACACTATGGGGTAAACAGGGAAGCTGACAAAATCTCCCCCACTTCTCCCCATCAGCAGAGAGATGATCTGCCAGGCTAAGGTGTTCATTAGGTTATCGTGTGCTGGTCTAAGCGAGCTGCACTGCACCACAGAACTGCCTGAACACTCAGGAACTCCACAGGACAAAAATGGTAACACAGCAGGGAGATAAAAGTTATTAGCCAGCCCTCATCATACCCCCTACAGGAATACAAGCCACAGCTCCATCTAGATACGTCTCCAAAACCAGCTGATCGTGACTGCCATACAAGTAGCTACAACAGATGCAAATCAGAGACAGAGGTAATTCATTAATTAAAAGTGCAATTAACTACGAGTCACAACTAACTGCAGCTCAAGAAGGTATTTAAATGAATGGTTATGTACTGTACTCAGTAAAGACAATTTTCTGAATGTTAGCCAAAGAGCAGCCCCACAGAGCACCACCAAAACCTTTCCAGAGCTCGCTCCGCCTCAGCGCGGCCAGCTGGGAGAGGTGTGGAAAGCCATGCACACATCAAGAGGGGTTTTTCCTTACCTGAGCTGTATCTGCCACGCAAACAAAACATTCTGAATTGATCTGATGAACATTTCTTCAGGAAATCCTAAACTCCGTGTACAAAAAGACAGCTTTAGCATGATATCAATTTCTTCAGGAGCTCTTCCACCCCCTTGCTTTTCAAACTAACATGACAAATAACACATCTTTGCAATTTAAGACAGGCATAAAATCTTTAAACTCTAACACTGGTTTAAAACCTAAATTAAATAAAATTCAATTCCATATAAGATAGATGTGCATACCTATATACAAGATATAAATATACACACAATGTCTAATTTAAGACAGTGAAAATTACTTTGCAAGTACAATCAAACATACACTGTATAAAGACCTTTGCAAAAAAAAAACCAAAAAACAAAATGAAATTATCCGACGAAGATTGGGATACAATCTTACAGATAGGAAAGCTCCTGAGTTTTGCAAACTTTACCAAAAAAAAAGAAAAAGAAAGTAAGTGTACTTTTTCTGCAGGACTAGAATATGAAGAAACACAGGGAGTGAACAAAGATAAATCCTAGCAATATAAAAAGAGTTATCTGTGTTAATTTTGAAGCCTAATAAACTCCACTCTAATATTTATCTACCTTTAAAAATAATTTACCCCAGTAAACAGTAAACTATTAGTATTACTACTAGTACAGTAATTTATATTAATAGTATAATGAACTATTTAAATGTTTGGAAGGTACACTAACAAAACATTCAATCACTTCCAACCCTGCTCTCAGCAAGGCTGGACACTGTGGTAGATTGACTGTGACTATTGCACTTCTGCTTTTTTTTTTTTTTTTNCAAACTGGTGAGGATCACTGAACTGCCACAAACAACAAAAATCATAAGGAGAAAGTGAGTACAAGTGAGAGAATATGGAAAGGGTCATTTGCTTAAATCTCACATTTTGAAATAGTCTTCTGCTACAAGACTAAACCAGCCTGAACAGTGGAAAAGCATCAGCAATGTGCTGTCTCTCAAGTGAAAATACAAATAATTGAGGCAATCACAATCAAGAAACAGTGATACTGATTGTTTTGGTGGGTGTTTGTTTGTTGTGGGTTTTTAAAATAAACTGGATATAAATGAGTGTACCAAATACGCCCAGCACCTTTACACTAATATACAGAGGTAGAACAAGATGAGTACAGTAGAGAAATAAATTCAAATTTGGGAAAGGACCATCCAAAGTAGAAAAAACAACTCTGCATTTCCTTTAAAGCAGAGAACAAATGAAGAATCACAGCTCTTTGAAAGCAGTTTGCTTGGCCCCCTGTTATCACAATCTCTTTGATTTTCAGGGTCAGAATTAATAGCTCTTAAAAAAGGAAAGAAACAACTGGAGTAGGATAGAAGGGGGGGAAAACAGAGCAGCTGGATGCAGAAGATGCAGGGCTGCTGTGCCCAGATGACAGCCTGGGATGCAGGTGGCAACTGGCTGGACCAAGGGAAGATCCTGGACAGACCTCCCCTCTTTTGGCACAGGCATAACACCTTCCATGTACGGCTTAACTTTCAAGGTGCAAGGCAGCTGTACAGGAAAAAAATGATTTCAGTGGACTGAAAATCACTTTTCAGGAAGGATTAATACTTGTTAGCCATGTGTAAGGGCAGACATGAAAAGCAGAGACCTACAAGGAAAGAGAAACAGGCCAGAAATATTTGCTTCCTCACCACAAGCTGTGCCATCATGGGGCACATGGAGGGGAACATTTTTATATGCTGCTTTTAACTCCATGCACTGCATTTGTCTTCATTTCTCCACCCTGTCCACAACATCTGCTGAGACTCACGAGATTTCTGTGAAAATTGTGAGCTCCAGGGAAACAGGGCTTAACTGTATCCAGACAGCATCAGAAGACTAAAGAATAAAGCAGCTCATATTGAACTTCCTTTTAAAGGGATTTTAATTAATTCTTCCAAGAGGACAAAGGGGAACATATATGCCAAAGCAGCTTTGTCTAAAGGAAGGGAATCACGCTATTCCAGCAGTAGGCACCAGCCATCACAGGAGCCACCCCAGCACCATGCACAGCTGTATCCCACACAGCTGGCAGACAAACCCTGCTCTGGGCCACACCAAAGACCTGGGGACACAGTGAAATATGACATAGTCATGTGGCTCATGGGTATCAAAAGGCAAAGCTTCTGTGCATCAACAAGGTCACCATATAAAAATAATGGGTAATGGGAGAGACTGCTGCAATAGTGTGGTTCAGGATACCCAGTAGCTTCCTGACAAAACATTGACACTATATCCCATTTCACCAAAAGGAGGACTAGGAAAAATATCCATTCTTTTCCAAGCCAATGCTTTTTCAAAGCATTATTAAGGATAGACTGCTGAGAACCCATCACTACAGAACAGAATCATTCAGGTTGTAAAAGACCCCTGAGACTGTCAAGTCCAGCCGCAAATCTACTGTGCAGGATTCTGGTATTGGGCACAAACTCTGCTCCTACAAACACTCTCAGCTCAGCAAGATCCATCATTATAAGCAAACCATGAATCTGAGCAGGTATCCTACCTCCAGATCCACAATAACAGATACATCAGTACCAGAAAAACACTGCAGCACAAGCACACACTCCAAAACTTTCTCAAAAGAGGGCTGTGATTAATATTTACATATTACAAACATACAAAATTGCTCCAATTCAAACAAAGAAATTACCTTAATCGTTATGTAGTTTTTTAATGACTTTGACATTTTTTCTTGACTTCCTTTAACATGCAAATGCCCTATAGTTAAAAAAAAAAAAAGGAATTAATCAGGGAAAACAAGTGCTTCTGAATAGGGAGCAAATGAGAAAGACTGCACTGAGACACTGTAAATGCTGGAGGCAGCATATGCTATGATGGATACATGCCCAACATTTCAATGTAATGAGTAACATTTTTCAATAGCTTTGCCTACAGTCCTGCACATGTCTCCATACTCAAAACTTCCACTAGGTGAATTTTAAAATACAGACATTTAATACATTAAAAAAACCCACCACCACCATGAGTCTCCCTGTTCAGAATTGACAATAAACTGATAAAAACAAGCAAGCAAACAGTTTCAGTCTTCACAGGACAAGAACCTTACCTGTTACTCTTGACTTCTCAGAAGTATATTAAGAAATATTTTCCAGAGATCTCACATTGAAGAATGCTTAAAACTCAATCTTCTGTACTTATTACTTGCTGGTGGATATTAACATTATTTTTTTACCCCAAAGTTTTATAGCACTGGTTCAAAATATCTTAAAAGTAAAATGAATTTTCTACAGATTCTCAACTTCTCCAGACTTGTGAGACTGAGAAAAAGCAGGGTGAGGGAGGGATGTAGCTACAATACTTTATTTGAATTAGTTTATTTTAAAATGTGATCTCTGAGCACTGCTAGAACGTTCAATAGTCACATGGATCACTGCTTTGCAGGGCTGTAGCACAGGAAAAAGGTAGTAACACTGCATTTAAGAGAGTATCTAAGAGAGTAGAGCTTGGCTTTAAGACTGAAAGCTCTGTCGAAGAAAGACAGGAGAGGTATAGCCTGAGGCTGCCTGATTCCTGGTCTCATCCATGTTAGCCATGGCAGTACCACTGATGGAAAACATCACTTAATTCACAGCAGTGGAGAGATGGCAAGCATGCTGCCACTGAAAGACTATTCAGCATAATTTCAGAAATGTTGTTAAAAGCCTTAATAGGCTTCTTCTAATGAAAGAGTAATTCTGTAAGTTACCAACCACCCACAACTAACATGAGATTTTAGGCACTTCTGTGACCTGCAGCATCTAGCACTTAATCATACTTTGATTAAGTATACTTTGAGATATAAAAAGTATACTTTGAGTATATAAATATACTTATATTAAGATACTTTGAGACAGATTTTTAAGCATAAATTTCTCTTGCTCTGTAATACCCTACCAGCACTGCATTCTTTCACATTTGGCAACCCAGTGCTACCAATGCCTCAGAGTGCAAGGACAACGTATGATCATGCTCCTGCTTTTATGAGTGGTGACAGAAGTGGCACTTCTTGCTCATGCAGCTATCTGCATTTTGTGCTACTCGCTGCACAGAGCTGCTTTGCAGCCTTGCCTGAAGCCCTCTTGCTTCCACAAGTAGACAAAATCCCCATTACATGCATCTGGATATGAAAGCAACAAGCTCAGGCCTGACAACTGGACCTGAAAAGCTCATAGTTTCACTCCTCAGCTATTTCTGATAAAGATTCAAAGCAACAGGAACTCACCATGAGAAGACTACCTCCAGTCTTACCCTCACCACCTCAAAATTTTGCACAACATACTCTATGGAGAGCAGGAATAAATAAAAAAATCCATGGATGCAGAATCACCCATAGGAGCTATCCATGATAAAAAAATCTTTCACTGTCTGTCCTGTCTGCTAGCAGGTGAGACCATTTCACCACAGTATTGTTAAACCTGGGACACTCAATAAGCATGTTCAGGCTGTCAGACACAGCTGGATGTCTGCAGCTCTTGTGACTCAAGTAAAGTCCACAGCCAAAATTTTCCTGGGAGAAGGGGAAGAGCCTGGGTAAGACTACTTTTTCTCTTTTGCAAAGGTACCTAAATACTGACTTAATTAACTTCAGGCAGACAAGCTTAAAATAGTTGGACTGTGTTTTCCTAAAAAGGTACCAGTAACATCTGACTTTGAATTAATATTCCTTTTCCAAGAGTTTCAGTACTTAGAATGATTTCATTCAAGAACACAAAATACAAGGATTTTCATAAGTTTGGTTTGGCACTCTTCCCAGAGTACAAGTAGTCTAAAAATAAAGTCCTTATAAGATTTATCCCCAGTGTAGGGATTTTCTTCCTCTAATGGGGACTGCTCCTCCAATTCTGAGTTGCTAAAATTCTGTAGTCTGTTAGCAGAATAAATTGTTTCTGAAGCTGATTCATTTGCTCTAAATAATTCACACCATCATCCTCCAGCAAGACTTTTTGACTTAATGAATGTAATCTGTCAGCTCCTAGAGAACTTCAGTGTAAAAATTGCCCTTGGAATTAAGTTCTCCCCTTTCTTTAATTGACTCCTCTTTATTTAGCTCGTATCAAAAAATATTTCCCCTACAGTTTCAGTTCCAAGTTTGAAAAGTTAGATTCACTGGTTTGTCAACAGAAGGCTCCCCTTGGCAGTAACCAGTGCATGTGAATGGAAGTGCAGAGAATTCCACAGCACCTCGGGAACAAAGCACACCCTGGAGGATCCACCAGCCTCTGGACAATTGCTATTGATTTACAACAGGCTCTACACTGGGAACTGAAACTAGAATTCAGTATTCATCCCATACAGTACAAACATATAAAAATGAAAGCTCATGTAATTCCCAGAGCACACCACAGGCTTAACTCTGCAGCTCTTCTACTCAGAGAAGCAGCTCCAAGAGTTCACTGAGACATCCTGCCCAAAATACTAATCAGCAGAAGAGAGGCTGCAGACTTGAATCTGACTTTCTATTGACTTCAGCAGTCTATTCAAAACCACCACAACTGCAACAGGAAGAACAAATGCCAAGGTTTCCATCAATGGAAACAGCACTAGAGCCATCAGTGATGTAGTTCAAAGCACTGTACAGCACAAACTTCACTGAATGAAGCACTTTTATGCAGAGGGAGCAAGGAGCAGTTCTACCTAATGCCAGGCAGTGTAACATGTTCTCATAGCATGAAATGCCAAATTTAAAAAACCCAAACCATTGTATTTGTACAGGCCTCTCAAGTGATCAATATTTTACTTACCAGAATGCAGAAAGTAATTCCCCCATTGCTCACACTGATGATACACCTCACACTGTGCAATTTCATTTTCATGATGAGGAAATGCAAGATCTATTCCACCGGTATGGATGTCCAGCTGCTTTCCAAACACTGCACTGTAACAAAATTTTCCTGATCAGTAAGTAGAACACCACAAAAGGTTTTTGTAAAAATAAATGCAGATAAAAATAAGACGGAACAACACAAATTTAAATGTAAAATTTAGTAACTGCAGTTTTAAAACAAGACTTTACACATATCTTGGATACCAAAACTGCTGCAGAACATGTATGGACAGGACCCATGTCTGTTCACAATTCTTCTCCTTAGTAGAAGCAATTATTTTTCTACCTTAGTTTAGAGGATGGCAAGTAGGATGTCTCCTTCCTTGCTCTGCTACAGCTTTAGTATCAGACAGGTGCCTTTATGTGCAAACCTAACAACTTATTTCTATAAATTTGGTATTACTTTTCCTTATCTTGTACCTTTTCTGTAAGAATTCAGACAATAGTGTGTGCAGTCAGGTCAAGCTGGGCAGGTTAGCAACTTTATTTTGCCTATCTGTTAAACAAGGTTGCACTTACTGCCTCACAGGGACGTGAGTCAACCTTAACTGCTCAGAAGCCAGGAGTGTTCAAGCAGGGAAAAATGCAAGGCCCATAGACAAACACACAGGCCTTTCATATGTCACCTTAACAAGGTGCTCCTGGTAGCTGGCTACACATTAATACTTTGGTCCCTTTTTGAGACAAAACACCCTGCTAACACTGTGCCACAAGGTTTTGCAGAAGCTGTTGGGGCACAGGAGGAAAAGACAAAGAGGAGAAGAAAGAGCAGCTGTCACCATCTCCCAAGTTCATCCTTCTCTGCTCCTGCCTGCTTCAAAACCAGCTAAAGCACAAATCTTCCCAGGGCTGACCCTCACCTTCCCTTGTGCCACCTACAAAGGAGCACTTGCTGTTTCCTCCAACAAAACCATTAAGAGCTGGAGAGAGGTGACAGATGGACCTGCCAAATGCACAGGGACAGGAGGAGCCACCCACCTCACCACAAGGGAAAATGCATAGAGAAGATCAGACCTGAGGAGGTCAAAGCAGGGGATTCCCTCCTCCAGGGCTGCTCTAGAGACAGAGACTCCTCATTCACAGACTTATCAAAATTAATTCACCTAACATAGTTAAAGTGCTTTGAGATACTTGGCAAAACAGACAGGTAAGTAAGTATTGCTTAAAAATGGGCCTTCAGCAGCTGACTGGGACAGCAGATAGGTTTAGGTCACTTACCAAAGTAAGCCCTCTATTTTTCACAGTCCAAGATTACTACAATAATGCTCTCCATGGGTCAACTTTTATTTATATGGCAGGAGCCTTATCCAGCCTCAGTAAAATACATTTTTACAGAAAGAAATGCAGACTATAAACAGCACTGCATTAGCAGACAGGCCATGTCGTAACTGGCATTTCTTATCTGTGCACTTCTGTCAGAGGCTGTACATCAAACACAGCATGATTTTGTGTACTTTGATTGCTTTAAGAGCTGCCTCACTATACTGAAACTATTTACAGACAAAAAATCACCCTTATAAACACTTTTCACAACGAGGTGGAAATGACTAACAATCCCAGGTGCACCAGGAAAGCATATGAAAGAAAAACCTAAAGCAGCTGGTTCCACCTCCTTTCAGCTTTAGCTGAAAATTTAAGCTGAACAAGGTCAGATCTAAACTATTTCTTATTAACCTCCAAAAAAAGATTTTTTTTGAGACTGAGACTAATGCAAAACTAAGTACACTATCAGTCTTCCAGGAGAGAAGACTTTTTCTCCTGTGGTGAAAATAAAACTTTAAATTAAGAGCAAATTACATCAAACCAATTGCAAGCAAAACACTACTCAGCCAGAACGCTGAATAACCCTTAGATTATTAGCATGAACATCCACAGCTGCTGTTAAGATAAGGCCAACAAGATCTCATAGACCAAGCTGTAATCCCACAGCCTGTCCTCCTGACACCTACATCCTGAACTAAGTCTGATGGAGACTGCTAGAAGTGGAAGGGAAGTGAATGGAATAGGTACCATAACTTTCACCACACCTTTGGTCACTCAGCTTAAGTTAAAGGACTGCTAATCACTGTGTGATCCTGTGTCCCCTATTGTAAACACCACGTCTGACTCAAGAGAAGGTGCCAAAACATAGAGACAGCTATGACAGTAAGGTGGAGCAGAGTTTATCTGGGCCACATGTGACATCCCAAGATGCATAAAATGGTCACATTAAAACCAGTGCTATCTACTGATCAGAAAACACTTTCAATACTGCTGCTACCATTGTACTGTGACTGAAAACAAAAAATAGCATTATATTTATTAAAAGCCAAGAAATCTGACCTTGATATTGTGGAACATTCAATGTGCCATCCAGGTCGTCCTTTTCCCCAGGGAGAATTCCAAGATAGCTCTTGAGGCTTGGCAGCCTTCCACAGGGCAAAATCTTTACCATGTCGTTTATCAGAATCAACTGGCAAGAATAAGTGATTTGTTAATGGGATATGTCTCAAAGAAAAAAAATGACCAAATGGAAGCAAGAGGAAATGTGTGTTTAGTGAACTACTCTGATTTTAATCCCCTTCAATCAACTTCTTTTCACTACAACTTCCCTCTCTTCCCCCTCACACAGGGGAAAATTGAAATATTGAAATATTGTAATACTGAAATAGATTTCGACAAGCTACAAAGATGGATTCAAGATTCCTTAATATACCCTATCCTATCATTCCTTTTATCCTTCCCTGGTTTGCCTTATTTTTCATTTATTTAGCTACATATCAGCCAGTTTCCCCAGGACAAATTGACTGCACTACAGCAGAAAAGGTAATAAAACGAAACCAAAACACACAAACAAACAAACAAATACCCTACAATTTTTTCTCTGGGACACAATTACTTTGTGTTTTAGATTTTATAAAACAAAGTGCACAGAGGTAAGAATCAAAACTATTATTGGAAAGTAGCAATTTTTCAAACCATTTTCACCAATGGGTTCTCTACAAAGGTTTCCTCACAGCTATATTTGTTCTTTCCTTCACTACATTGCCAAGAATGCAGTTCTTTTTGTCACAATACTGCAGAGACTGTTCATCTCTGCTGACTCCTAACCTCCAGTCAAATACACACCACTCCCTGGCAGGAGCCACAAAACAGGGCTCTGGACTTTCTTTCTGACAAATACATTACCTCACTTTTAGAATCATACAACTCAAAATTCCTAAGAACTAAAGATACAGAAATATAACCCTAGTTTTATCCACTGAATCTTCACCTGGGCTCTTTTACTAGATTGCCAAGTTCTGACTGACCAGTGTCTGCTGACTCCAACCTTCTTTTGCGCTTTTTTGAGTATACGGCTACAAAAGAGCACTCTTCAACTTCTCAGTTGTAAGCCAAACAAGTGTCAAAATCTTTAGAAATACGAATCCACTTAGTTGTAACTAGAGGGGAAGCAGGGTAAAAGCCTTAATCAGTCACAGGCGAGGCTGGAAGGCAATCTGGGGACAGTCTAATCCAACCCCTGCTCAGAGCAGGCACAGCTAAGGCTGCCCAGGATGGTGCCCAGTTAGGCTTTGACTGAGGATGGAGACTCCACAGCCTCTCTGAGCAACATGGTGTTAACCATCCTCAGGGTAAAAAGGATTTTTCTTAGCTTTTAATGAAATTTCCTGTGTTTCAAGTTGTGATCAGTGTCTCTTGTCCCATCACCAAGCAACCCTGAGAAAAGCCTGGCTCCATCTGCTCTACTCCATCAGTATGAGTACACATGGGTAGGATTCCCCTGAGCCTTCTCTTCTCCAGGCTGAGCGGCCCAAGCTCTGTCTGTTTTTCCTCATATGAAACATGGTCTAGTACCTCCATCATTATTGTGGCCCTTTGCTGGCCTTTCTCCACTGCTGTTCTGGGGAGCCCAGCAGCAGACCTGCACTCCAGGCATGTCTCACCAGTGCTGAGCAGAGAAGGATCACCTCCACTGAGCTGCTGGTAATGCTCTTCCCTGTGCAGCCCAGGAGGCTGCCGGCTCTCTGCAGTCAGTAATTACCTCTAAATAACTGCTGACAAGACGCATTCCCTCTGTAAGCTGTAATGCTGAAACAACTCCAGAGCAGAGCTGTGAGAAGTTCTGGCTGCACCTGAGCATCAGCCCCCAAGGCATTTTCACTAATTACAAACAGATTTTTTTTTTTAATGATGAAATACTGAACTTTAGTTTGCAAAAGGATGCAGGAGACCTGAATCAAATTCTCTGACACAGAGACCCGATCAGATCCTTACTACAGAGAGGCTCATCAATCCTGCAAAGTAGGAACTGGAGCAAAATTCCCACAGCCCAGGGTATAGGCCTGCTCTAGCACAGCCTATGAAGAGATTGCTCACCCTCACACAAAGAGGCTGCTTAGCCCAGTGACAAGTAATGAAGGAAGCAATTCATCCAGTTAACTTCAGAGCAATGCAACTGCCCCAACAAGAACACAGTAGGTGAGGTTTCCTTGTGTTTTCCCTTGAGTACCTCACTGCTGCCTACTGCAATTTTCCCAGTGGCATCTCACTGTGAAGTTTCTATGTACCACTGCCAAGTATTTAATTAAAACTGCTTAAGAATCCTAATTGTTCTAAGGTACCAGAACAAAGGTATAGAGGGAAGGATGAAACGAAGAAGAAAAACCAAGTTTCCTTCTGCACTGGCAACAGTGAATGCCTCAAAAAATAATTACGAAAGTATTGTAATCCTAATTAACCAGAAATTAGCTATATGCAATGGGTTAGAAAACGGTTTCAGACTGTTTCAGAAAGTTTGCACATAGATGCAAAATGCATTCAAACAATGCATTAACACAAACAAGCTCATGCCACGAACTTACCTGCTTCATCTTGGGTATCACGGTTAACAGCAGCTAACACGCCGTATCTTTTTCCCCAGGATTTAACATCAAAATAAACATTGCCTAATATAAAAGAAATGTTTAGTTGTATAGCAAAGATGGGGCACATTGATGAGAACTTGATAACATTTCCCTGAAAGCAAAACAAAGTGCTCTACCACTCCCATTTGAAATTCTGATTTAGAAATTCAGAAATGCGGCGAAAGTAGTAGCAGATGTTTCCATGTTATCCAGGTTTTCAGTAACCTCTGTGCATATGCTCATTCTGCCCATAGCATAACTTTGAATTCTAGAGATCTCCCAGGTTCTTCCTTGCCCATGCACAATCAGCAACCCCCTCCCCTACTGCAGCTCAAGCTACACCTAGTCCAGTTACAATGCACTTCAATTCTTCTACAACCACCAGCTCTGCTAAAAACGTAATCCACACATTTTGCTTTGCAGACACATCTTTTACAGCACATAGGAGATACACGGCTCCTCTTCAGAGGTTCCCCCAGCTTTCTTGTAGAAACCAGGGCAGGATTTCCCCAAGGAGTTCAGACAATAGTTTATTACAGTAAACAATTATAATAAATAATGAGCTACATTTAACTCAGAAACTGAGTAATAGTTGTTCTGCCTACTCATGTCATCACAAACAATTCACTCACACCCTGTTAAGCAACAGAAGGAAGCCTGGCACAAGGTATCTCATCTGATTCCAAAACAGGATTACTAAGAGCAGTGACTTCCTATACATGTGCTGAACAAGGAGTTACCTTGCTCAAAGTCTTACCTTGAGAGGTTGCATAAGCTTGTCCACTGGAAATTATTGTTTTTATAAAGGAAATTATTTGAGGAATATTGTCAGTCACCCTCATATATACCGTAGGAGGAAGGACCTTAAAGGAAGAGTAACACTGCATTAACATACTGCCAATGAGTTTCTTCACTCTAAGAAACAAAGTAAAAAGAACATTCTCCTCAACTGTATCTTTAAAAAAAGTTGCAAGTATCATAAAAAAATCATAAGCAGTATTTAAGATAATACACATATGGAAAAAAATATTTGAGGGGTGAATTTTCCCAGTGGCTCACTGCTTCTGACAGAGAGACAAGAAGCAAAGTCACCTGAAATCAATGAAAGAAGATTTTGTGTTTCCTGTGCTTTCAATCAGGCTACTTCTGCATTATAGTAAATATGCAATATCTGTGAATCAAGGATCTACTGAATATGGAAAAAACTGTTCCTAAAGAAATGTAACTTGTTCATTCCAAAGCTCAGGATTGCCTCTCCCCACATTTCCTTACTCAAAAGGTGTGCAATATCATTCCAGAAGAATGAAAAAGTAAATCAGAACTCAGTTTCCAAGCAACAATTTTTTTTCAGATCAAACTCCCAAAACCAGATTCTTTACCAAAATAATTGCTTAAAAATACTCTTTAATTGAGAATCTTGAGTATTTGTATTTATACCTTTAAGGCAGCCATATCTTGTTTAAAGTCTTCTTCATAAATACGAGCAAGAGCTACTGGCGATATATTCATCTGAAAAAAAGAGAAGCAGACTAGCAAATCATAAGTCAGAGTAATGATATAAAATATGGCAATCTTTTCTCAGACAGCTAATAGCTAATTGGAAGACTTAGAGAGCCCCCAAGGTAAAGAGTCAGAAAGGCTTATTAATCTAACATTGACAGGGAAGAGATGTAAGTTATAAATAACTTAGAAGTAGTGTTTAATTTATGTGTCTCAATTTCCAAAATATTAATGTATCTCTTCTAAGAGAAAGCAACCAAAGACTAAAATAATAAACTCCTTCCCTCTCTTATTATTTTCCTCTTGAGAGGGTCTTTCATTTCCAATGACAAAATATACTACCATACACAGGACATAAAAACCATTCAATTTACTGACAGGAAACACCAATACCACCTACATGTCAGAAAGACAGATCAGAGACTTGCAGGATGAGACAAGATATTAATTTTCAGTGATTAAGAAAAATAAGCTATTTCAGCAGATCATGGGTACTCTTAGATCTCAATATTGAAAGTCAGTTCCATGCTTTGCCAAGTCCAGCATTTCTCAAGCACATTCTCTACATTTCTCATTCATGGGACATGAACAGGTTCCTCTTGCAGAGGGGATGAGAAAATGCAACCCAAAAGGAAAGGTACTTGGACATGGTAAGGTACCTGTTCTCAAATATTCAGAAGAGGCCAGGGATTGAAAGATACATGACAGCAAAACCTGCCCTAGCAAGCAACAGCACGGTATCAAAGTGTTTCAAATGCATGCTTTTACTTCTCTGAGACTGAACTACTGGGAGAAGACAACATACTGTCAGTCTCTCGATCTTGCAGGTAACCGAATCATTAACAACATAAATCCCACTTCATCACTTCCAATTCATTACTGGAGCATCTTTCTGGGTTCTGATCTTGAGAGAGTAGGTGGCTACCACTGTCTGTACAAACTCCTGGACAAAGCAGGGGTTCTGGTGAAGACAGTCCAGATGTTCATGCAGCAATGAAATTAGGACAATGCTCAGCACCAAAAAACAAAGACATGCTTCTGCCTACAGACCAGTGACTGGATTCCTCTCTCTAAGCAACTCAGCTGCTTCTTTGATCAACAAAGAAACAAAGGTGCCTACAGAAAGAAGATGGGGACTTTCCTCCCATCCAGATGGATGTTCAACACATAAAGAGACTCATCTGTCTCCCAAAGGACCACTGATGGCATGCAGGACGTTCATCATAAACTAGGACCCAACTTTCAGATTTCCCCCAGATGGACCCCACCAGGGGATGAAGAACAAGCTTAGGCATGTTGATTCTACCACTGCAATGCTTCAGATGCACATGTTCCAACAACAAAAGCGGGCTACTGAGGTAAAGACCTTGGCCACCCAAACAAAATGATTGAGCAAACACTTCAAAAAGTCACAAAAAAAAAAAAAGCCAAGAAAAGATACTTCATAGAATCAATGAATGTAGTAAAGCAACACATCTTTCAAGAACATGTCATTTCCCCCTCCTCAAACACAAATCTCTAAGATATTCTGACAATAAGGAAAAATTTTAAAGTGCAAACATGGATTTAAAATGCCTGAATTTTGGAGGGGGGTTGTTTGTTTTAGAATTGTTTAGTGCCTTAGAAAACTGCAAGTAAATGGACTAAGGGAACAGACATATTTCTATATGAGTGGTATGCTAGTATTCATTTGAATGCAAGGGCCTATATTTTACTGAGAAAGTAACTGTTTACTTAAAGTAAAAGGAACAGCTGTCAAATTCTCTGGCTCAAATAAACTATCTTAATGCTTGCAACTGCAATTTAATCCAACACATTCACTTATGATCCCAAAGACATGAGTTACAGATTCTAAAATCAAATGAAACAAAAAGACTTAAAATGCAGAATAAAAACACAGAATACACTCTTAGTGCTTCAGGGTTCAAAAAGTGTTTTTTAAACCATTAAAAAAATAAAAGAATTGCAATAATTATTCACCAAGCTCATCTGGTAAAAAAGGTCAGATTAAAATTCAGCTGAGAACCACTTACAACCCCAGTCTTACCAAGACTTACCCTACACACAATGTTAACTTTCCTGTGGGTGACAAACCCAGCCAGGCCTGATGAAGCTTTCCAGGGTGCTGACATTGCAGCTAGATGGTGCTCGGCACCTTCCAGGAGCTGCCCTCCGCCCCACGTGGCAGTGCCGTATGTACCGCCTCTCATGATCACCGCACGCAGCACTTCTCCAGAACTCACTCTGAACCCTTCTGGCTGCTAAGTTTTGGCATCATTTCACTGTGCTGAGGATTCACGCAGGGCTTTTGTTCCCTGCTAGCCTCTCAGGCAGGGGAGAGGGCAGGAGAATCCCAGCTGTGGGTGCTGTAAGGTAGCTCCCTCTCTGCCTCCCCCCATCACACAGCTCCGCACCCATTTACCCCCACACAGCTCTCGACACTCGGCCCTCCTCACTCCCAGACCCATTACAGTCATGCTAGAGGACCAGAAATCTCAACGTTTATTATCTACTAATTAAAACAAACATAACAAAACAACCCCAAACCCAGGTTAATTTTCCTATACAAGCAGCTTAGAAAATACCAGGTTAGTCAAAAACTGCAGCAAACACCTACCTCGTTGGCTCTTTTTATTATCTTGTCATCTATGTCTGTGATCCCCATCACCATGATAACTTCAATTCCAAAAAACCTTGTCATTATCCTTCGAATTATATCAAACCTAACATAAGAGCTGGAAGAGAAAGAAACACGAGCTTTTGAACATGCAGTAGTAAGAATAAACTTAAACAAAAATAACCAACAGCCACAGGGACAATCTAATTAATCCCAACACTTGCAATGAAAATATCTTCAGTGCATAAGGTGTTTTTCCAAGACCAGTTGCTACCTGCACAAAAGTCAAGCAAATTTCTCTTGAACTGGCCTACCCTCTTCTGGCATTAGTGACACATTACATCAGATTTTCAGAGTGTTTTCTTTTGTTGCATCTCTTTATTCAAAGGGCATCACAAGCTACATGAGCTGGAAGACTCTTTCAAAGCCAACAGGACAAAACAAGACACAGAGATCAGATGTTCTTGAAATACATCCCTTGGGCTCAGTATATCCTAACAGGTTTTCAAAAGTCATGCAGCAGAAGAACAGGGAGAAACAAAGCAGGATTCAAATCAACTTTTCTTAGGGTTGATTAACAACAGACACCAGCCACCAATAAAGTATTTCATTCACACACCACCACAGATCTTTTCTGATTGCAAAGAGTAGATGCTCTACAGCTTATTCCGTTTTATTTACACTTGAGAATAAAAGTTATCCTGAAAATTATTCAGGGCTTTTGCCACAAAGCAGAGTATTTAATGCTGATAGACTGATGGGTATACAAGCTGTATAGGGCTATTGCAGCTCCTTCTGCTCACAGACTCTCCATCTGTAATTCTCAAATCACACTTTGACTGAGTTAAACCAAATTACTAGGTGGGATACTGGAAGGTGACTAAAAATTCTGTGTCTGCCCTGCAAGATGATGAGACTCCTCAGCCTTTCTGGGCTCTGTTTTCTCCAAAGCCAGCAAGGAGGTTCACAGACCTAGAGGTTCTCATTTCACCCACAGCATCACACAAACTGCAACTCCCATGGCTGTCGGAACAAAGAAGTGTAAGCAATTACAGAAATGGATTTGCACCCTTCCCTGCAGGTGCCACGCAGCACTAAGGTACTGATTTATGGATGCATAACATCTCGATGAAGAAAAATACTTTTAGTTGTTGTTTATGCCGTGCCCATGCTGAAAATAGACTTTTTGAAAGCCTTGCTGCCAGGGAGATAGTTTTTAATGAATAGCAGCTCACTGGGAGTAAGGTTCATCTAATGTGGTGACACGATTCCATAAGAATATTAAATTGGCCTTTGGATCCTGTTCAGAGGAACAACTGAGCCAGCATCAAAAGCCTGATATTAGATTTAACAGTCCTGCAGTCACTGTTCCCAGAGCAGGCACAAATTTCACACTGTTCCCTCTCTTCTCATCTTCCAACTGAATTAATGGAAGAAACTCTGCAAGAACAAGAGCAGATTTCCTGATACTACAGGGCCTTTACCACTTCAGGACTGATTAAAAAAAAAACAAAACAGACAGTCAAGATCAGGGGATGGCAGAGCATGTGCAAAATAAATCTCTTGTGGTTGGTTTTACTCTTACATCTAAGCATTCAGCCAGGAACCTGGATGCCAACCAGGCTGCAGGTCAAACCAGTACAATCAAGGTCAGACCCAGAACTGGGAAAAAAAATAGTATTATTTGCCTGTCTTACTTTTTTCTCTATATAGAATTGGTGTTGGATGTTATATGGAGGCAGACAGACTATCTGTTTTTAAGACTGGAAGCACAACATACTAGAGAATGTTAAATTATTTAGAGAAATAAGAACTTTGTGGAATGGAAAGAGGACAGGAGAAAAATAATGCCATTATTTCCAAATTCTCCTCAAGGATCTCAAATTCATTTCCATGATCCATTTCTGCTTTATTACCTCCTGCATTTGTTGTGTTTGACACAAGTCAAATGTAAGACAGAGGGGAAAAAAGAGAATTCTACTGAGTAGAGAACACGTGGCAGGAGTACAACAAAATGATGCTATTTAACAAGAGTAGCAACAGCCAGCACTCCATTTGACTTTATGCTGATTCCCGGTGCCTCTCCTGACCCCTAACAGCAGCATACATTTCAGCTTTTCTATGGCTGGACCTAGCTACTGGGGGAAAAAAATATACCATTTTAAAAAATAAATAAATAAATAGAACCAAGAGTGCTCTACCATCCTGAACAAATCAGCTGAGCAACAGGATGTCAACACTGACATGTGTGAGACCAGAGATACTGGAAAGGAACAGCCAACTCCTCCCACAATGGAGGGTTTAACTGATGAGAAAAGAGAGCAAAAGGTCTTCAGTGCAAACACCTTGTCATGCAACAGGAACAACAGTGAAGGTGCTTAAAGAGGTGCTAAAATAGAGAATTATACCTGGTGTATCTGCATGATACACCAAAGGCAATATTCAGCACTAACCACTCTTTCTTAGATCAGCACGTGAAGAAGTCAGACCCGCGTGGCACAGACGTATGGCAAACCTCCACAGTGGGAAAGCTTGAAATTGCTAGCTTGAACATGAATAAGAAAAGATGGGTAAAAAAAACATGCAAGTGTATGGCCTTTCTACTCCCTCTTTTAATCAAGAAAGTCTGAGGGCAAGAGAACCACTGAAAAAAACACATTTAAAAGCCACAGAGAGCTGCAAGACCAAAGGGTGAAATTCTCCTCCTCTATAAAACATTGTGGTCTAGATCAACTATACCCCCTAGGACAGAACCACCTCTGCAATTCCCTTCCCTATTACAGCATGTCAGGGAAGACAGGCCGTACCACACTAGAGAACCTCAACTGAGGGATAAAGACAAGAAACTTATAGCCATCTTTTTTACACAGTTACTTTCAAGTGATGGTTTTAAATTGTAATTATTTAAAGGTAAACTGTAATGGAGCCTGTATCACAGGAAGCTGTAGATTTAAATACACAAATTACTATAACTTTCAAATTAAAAAAGTTCCCCTGAAGATACTAAGTACAAAAAACAAGTCCATGATACTGTGTTCTTGATTTTTAGGTCACCAGTAAAAAGCTAGGTCAGTTTTCTGCTGAGACTTGACAAAAACAAGGAGGAAAAAGACACCACGACATATACACAACAGTACAGTAGCATTAACATTAGCACTGACAACAGTACTTTCACATAACTGGTATTTTAAGTCTTCCTTTTTACAGAACAAAGCAGCAGTTGTGCAGTTACTGTGATGGCTCAGTTCAACGTGAGCAAGATTCAACACAAGTTTCCAAATGAAGCTGAGACAGGATGAGAAGCTGTGAAATCCCTTACACTGAACGGGAATTATTCAGTTACCGAAATGCACAATATCTGATCTTCATACAGATGGCAATTATCTGATAAACCCCTTCTCTTCCAAGGAGCCCAACACAACCTGCTTTTTAAGAATGCAGAGACAGAACCTTAAGAGCAGCTTGAGCTGCTACAACTCCCCTCAGTTTCACAGGAACAGCAGACACCCTGCATGTCTACTCATCAGGTGTGCTGTTTCGAAACAAGTGCCAGCAACCTCCTCTGGTGTATTTAAAGTACTTTTCCAAAGTTAGTTATAATGAAACTAGCTTATTGTTCTAACAATCCTAATGAACTTCCGAGAAAAACCTGTTCTGGATTTTTTTATTTTTAAACATAGCCACTACGTTGTTACTCAGCAAAAATGCCTTTAAGCTACCTGGACTTTCTGAGATTTAAGATCCAATGTGTGCGTCTATAAACCTTGAAAGCACCGTTCTATTAGCCAACCCTGCATGGCTTTTCCTTGGTGCCAAAAGAGGTGAAACCTGAGGTGAAACTACCTTTTCACACAGCTGAGAGGCTCTGCTCCAAGATCATGACTCCTCCACGTGAGAGGTCACATTATGCTGATAGGATTTGAAACAACTCACCCTACCTAAACAGTCTGCACACATTCCTAATGCTTCTTCCCTAGACACAGACACGCACTGTCTCTGCCTCAGCCAGGCAGCAGAACCAACAGCCCCTTTACGGACTACCCCAGCCCAAGAGCAAAAAATACATAACAAACAGACTTTTGCCCTTTGCACAGCACAGGAGGCGAAGGGCTGAGCCTTGTGTCACCAGTCACAGAGCTGTCTCTGTCACCCGGACACACACTGAAGCCTGGGGACGTCCAGCACGGTATATCCCACCTGGATCCCCCAGCACCACCGGCATGGGGATGTCCAGCACTGTGTATCTGCCTGGATGCCCCCACAACTCACCAGGCGTGCCCGAGGTGTGCGTGGTCATACACCGTCGGCCCACAGCTGTACCTGCAGAGAGGGGAGGCAAACAGAATCACAGAATTGCTAGGGTTGGAAGATCACCCAGTCCAAACCCCTGTCAAGGCAGGGTCACCTACAGCAGGTGACACAGGAATGTGCCCAGGTAGGTTTTGATCGTCTCCAGAGAAGGAGTCTCCACGAGCCACCTGGACCGCCTGTCCCAGTGTTCTGCCACCCTCAACATAAAGAAGTTCTTTCCCATGTTGAGGTGAAACTTCTTGTGTTTTAGTTTATGGCCACGACTCCTCGTCCTGCCACTAGGCAATGCCAAAAGGAGTTGGCACCATCCTCTTGACACCCATCTTTGAGATATTTATATGTATCGATGAGATCCCCTCTCGGTCTTCTCTCCCCTAGACTAAACAGGCCCAGCTCCTGCAGTCTCTCCTCGCAAGAGAGACGCTCCGGCCCCTTAATCACCTTTGTGACCCCTCGCTAGACCTTTTCCAGTAGCTCCATGTCTTTCGTGCACTGGAGCCCAGAACAGGGCACAGGGGCTGTTTCCAGACACAAGCTGCTCCTGTCACCCCCTCCACCCCCACGCCCTCACGCCGCGCCGCCAGGCGCTACCAGGTCGCCACTCCTTCCGTGGCCAGCACGAGCGGCTCCTTGCTCCGACTCCGGCTGTTGTAAGCCACGATCCCGCTGTCGCGCCCCGCCGGAGGCGCCCACTGCCGCCGCCGCGCCGCGCCCGAGCACCGCCG
>WBNO01020611.1:84613-95188 GCA_013400575.1 Peucedramus taeniatus
CTCCCGCCGGGCCGAGGGGGCAGCGCCGCGGCCGCTTCCGCTGCGCGCCTCGGGCCGGCCGGGTCCTGCTGGCACAGCGCGTACCTGGCCTTGCGCTTCGGTATAACCCCAGAGCGGCTTCTTCTCAGCGAGGTTTTTAAGGGAGATGTTTGTAGGAAATGTGTGACTAATTCAACATAATGGCCTCCACTGTGTCAAGTCAATTCGGTCGCTTTAGGGAGTGAATCTATTTTTGCATTGCCTTTCAGGTCAGAGAACGGCTGGCAGCCTGTTAGCTCCTGAAAATAAAGCACAGTGTGACATTCCCAAACTGGACTTAATATATCAGAGTCTCAGAAAACACTTTATGCACCCCCCTGACTCCCACTTACTCGTATAAAGTGTTACCTGACCTGGACATTTTCAAAAATGACAGCAAGTGCTGCCGAGTACTTGGTGAGGTACCCTGGCCTTTAGCCCAGCTGTCTGTCTAGGTCTGCTTCCTCACTGGGTATTTTTGTCCTTTTTTTCAGAGCACATCGAGGAAATTGAGCTTAACTGGCTGCAGTATCTTGAACCACTTGGGAAACGATAAGCTACTCAACTAGAATGGATAACAGTGTAATGGAACAGACATAGGGGTACCAAAAGTATTTTTGAATGAGTACCTTGTTTCCAAAAGTGACTGTGAGCAGGTACCAAGGAAACAAGTGAGAAATCCACACGCTTATAATCACAAAGACAATCAGAGGGATGGAACAAGTATCCTATGAAGACAGGCTGAGAGTTGGGGTTGTTCAACCTGGAGAAGGCTCCAGGGAGACTTTACAGCACCTTCCAGTACCTAAAGAGGACTTACAAAAAACGGGGAGAGCAACTTTTACTTGTAGAGATAGTGACAGGACAAGAGGGGAACACTTTTGAACTCAGAGAGGAGAGATTTAGATAGATGTTAGGAAGAAATTCTTTACTCATAGGGCAGGGAGGTTTTGGAATGGGTTGCTCAGAGAAGCTGTGGATGCCCAATTCCTGGAAGTGTTCAAGGCCAGGTTGCATGGGGCTCTGAGCAGCTTGGTCTAAGTGAAAGGTGTCTCTGCTCATGACAGAGGAGTTGAAACTGGATCATCCTTAAGGTCCCTTCCAACCCAAGCCCTTCTATGATTCTGTGAATATTTTACCAGATATTTTTCCAGCTTCCAACCAGATGGCATGCTCAACTGAGTATCTTGTGATTTTTTTTTTGCCTCACCCCCCAAGTTTTTGTACCCATCCTTATAGATTGATGTACCATTAATTTCCCCATTCTCTTTAAACCCACATCAATCCAAGGCTTTGCCAAGGAGTACTGCAGGTCTAGTGCCATCTTTAGGAAGCACCCTCTTGGCATGTGTGGAAGTCAAGGCCTGTGAGCTCCAGCTGTGGCCACCCTTGCTCTTGTACAAGGAGAGTGAGTGAATTGCCAGTGCCAAGTGTCTGTCCTGCTCCTGGCTGTCTTCCACACAATCCTCTGAATAGAATGTTCAGGGCAGAGCCTTTTCAGGTCTCTCAGACCACTGTGTTACCTGCTAAGGCACCTTGCTGGCCTTTGGGAGGAAGGCAACACTGAATGCTCATAGCCTTTCTGGACTGGGTGCTGCAGGTGTGCCTGTGATGAGCTGCCACACAGAAATGTTTGTATTGTTTCCTCTTCCATCTGCCAGGGATGACTTTAATAGATTTGTCTCATAAGTAATAAGATCACTTAAAATTATTGCTTTTACATAATACTTGATGTCTGTCTACACCTTACTTTATTTTAGAGCACATCAGATATAAAGTCCTACCAGAGGCAAATGTTTCCTTTTTCTTTTAATAGGTACTTTCCATAGAATTTGTCATTTAACAATCTTAACTTTTTGATGAAATAAGAAACCTATTTTATGGGCTTGTTAATTTAAGACTACCTAGGATGAAATTCAGGATACCATCCAATAACCTTTGTAAATGTTTGCTTTGTATGTTTCTCAGGAAGCTTCACAAGCCAATTATTTCAGCCTCCATAATGAGCTGGTTTTGATGTCTTGCTGTTCAACACACATCTAGTTAAGAGTTGTCATTAACTCTGTTGTCTTCTTTGTTATGTACGGTTCCAAGCACTTTGACAGAGTTCAAATCAATACTAAGTAACAATGGATTTTTTTAGGCTTAATTCCAGGTTTAGCTATCATAGATGAAACTGCCAACAGTTCAGAAGAATGCAAGAGCCTTTTCTTTCCCATTGGTTCCAGAAGGCTTAGTGTCTGTACTAGCCAGACTGGCTTTTAGTGTCTAGTCCCAAAACCTCTATGTCCTGCTGTAAAATGTTATTTTCTGTGGGTGGGAAAAGCCACAGTTATTAAATGTCTGAAATAAACAGCTAACATCATTCACACTTGAGATTTAATGCAGTAGAATACATCCAGCGGAATGGTGGAAAGTGTTCTTCAAGCACCAAAGTACAAAAAGAACCTAATTTCAAATAAAAGCAAAACTAATCCTGGTGGATAAAACCCATAAATTATTCATGTTAAAAATACCAACAGTTTCAGAATCAACTGGTCTGTGACTGTAAGCATACCTCCACTTTATTCCACCTATACCTGTACCCTTACTCTTGCTCTGGGACATGTGCAAGGACACTGCAATCATCTACCAGAAAGGCAGAATAGCAGCAAAAGATTTTATGCCACCAGGAGACCTTTGCTTCCACCTGGAGTAGAAAATGCCTTTGGAGGTTGTGAGCAGTTGGAGCCAAGGTACATTTGATCAGTGCCAGGCCTGGGCCTGCTGTACTCCTGTTAGTTCAGTACTTGCTAAATAGCCAGGAGGAAATGTGATCTGCAGAGCAGTACAGCTCTTAGTCACAATCCCACTGTGACATGTCTGTCTGAGCTTCAGGTAAGCTGTTGTTTCAAGCGGACACACATGTATTTAATATTGTCAGGTCATGTTCTCATGTTTTTCTTAGGAGTCATCAAGGCTAAAACTTCTTTAAATTAAAAACTGAAACTCAGAGGTAAAGGGGTGACTCCTGAACACCTTAGAAGGGATCTCTATGTTTTCTATTCCTTTATCTGCATGTGTAAGAAAGCAACATTTCCCCTCCATCCTTGATCAAGAAGGAAGTCTGTTAGAAGCACAGCTGTGTGTGCTGTCCACAAGCAGTGCTGGCAACATTTCTGTGGTGAGCAGAGAGGATCTTTGGGGATTTTGGCTCACCTGGCTTCTGTATTTTGCAGTTTCCAGTCCCAGGAATACCTATAAAATTTGCCCCCAGAGGTAAGATCCCAGATCATGTTTTGTATCATACACAAATAAAGCTAAAAAACAATTTCCCATTTCCATGTATTATTAGGAGACACATGCTTTGTAATTTTTACAGATTCCCCCCTATTGCTAAAGATGTTGCATTTTTCCTTCTTAAAAATTCAACCACACCATCTTAGAATTGTTGACAGAGGACAAAGGTTACATTTGCTGTGTTATCAAGAGCATGTTTCCAGTATCTATGGCCCTTCTCATCTCATCAAGTTCTAGTTCAGAATCCCGGCAAGGAAACGAACCTGAGAAAATATGGGGGCAAAGGTTATAAAGACAAATTACAAACCAGAAGCAAAGATGAGCTAAATCCACTGCAGTGGACTGAATTTCTGTTGGTGCTCTATAGTAATCTGTAATTAGAGACACATTTTGACTTAACTTTTACAGTCTTTTTTATTTTTACAAAACCTCAGTGGTTATTGGTTTGTTTCAGAATCTTGTTTGATTTTTAAAAGGATACTAAAAATTTCCTCAGTCTTATTACAAAAGTTTGTAGAAATATTGTAAATGTTGAGTGGCCATTCCACCAAATATTCACAAGGTGAAGAATATGTTTTATGAAAGAGAAATCATCTTGAGAAATCTATTTGAAAAGAGTAATTCTGGGGACCGGGAGTAACACTGCAAAAGAAAATTCACTGGTGGTGGACATATATAACCAATTAAACTTTCTTGCTCTTACCAGAAGTCTATTAGCTTTCAGCACAACCTACTGCTGTTCAGAAAACCTACCCACCAACTGCTCTGACATACACTGCCTGTTTTTCATTGGAAGTGTTTGGATCCTGCACCACAGCTGACAGAAACAAGTCTGAGAGCTGGTATGAATTCAGTCAGGGTTCAGACTGGTGTCTTTGTCAGTGGTTTCCAACTGCTGAGGTGTATGTCTCTTGAATTCACTAAAGGAATGTGGAGCCCATGGAATGTTTCCCTTGATCTGTGTTCATTTCATTGACACTCTGGGACAACTGAGATGTACTTTTGCCTTGACCTTCTACTGCAATGCACATTTACTTGTTCCAATCAAAAATTTTTACTTACCTTTAATGCCAGTGTAATGCTGTTTAAGCTCACAATCCTTTGGAAGTGCACCAGTGCAGCAGGTGAGAGAAAAAGAAGGCAGTAGCCAGGAAACAGGTGTGAGAAGAGGGAGTGAGTGCAACTGCCTTGGGGCAAGCAGGGGAGGAGATGTGAAATACCTGACAAAAAAAAAGGAGAAGTTTAGAATGGCAGGCCAATGTTAGGTAGGCATTTGGAAAGTTCATTAAGTTCTTGAGCCTTTACTGGGAAGCAGCAAAAGGACAAACACAACTAGATCTGTTTTCCAGATTTTAGAATCTATTCATCCAACATTATTTGGTGACATGAAAGGTATTTCTGCCCCAAATATCTGTAAACAGTATATACTATGCAGGGCACAGCCAATGCATATTGCATGGGAGGGTGAACCATGACTCTCTGGTGTTCATACTTGCAAACCTCAGCTCTGCTCATCTTGCATGTTAATTGCACTTTGTTTCAAAACTTTCAACCACAAGCAAAATGAACAGACTTGTAAAATTCTATTACCATCATCATCCACGTAAGCATGAATTTAGCCTCATAAAGAAAAAACAGACAAACAAGCAAGGAAAAAACCCTCCAAGCATATGTAACTATAGAAGAGGGATTAAGCTATTAAATGGTGCGGAAACAGCAATTCATTAGCAGGAATAAACCCATCTGATTTGTCTGTACTATAAAGTATAATGACAAATGATCAGAAGACACTATCTTTTCTAATAAACACAGACACAGCTGTAATGATTACACAGTATTTCATATAGCAATGTTCAGCTAAGGCAGAGAAGGAGAAAGAAGGCAGCCAGAATTCCTCATACCAGCTATGCAGTATGTGCATCTGTGGAACGTTTGGAGGTTTGGGATTTTATGTTCCTCATATCAAGTATCCTGAACTTTGTGCTGATCAGCTGGAATAACCATAATGACTGGGACAACTATAATTACTAGAACATCTATATTATATAAAGTATATTTTGTATATACACACATGGTGTGTATATGACACAGTAGTTGTACAGGTTGTTGATCTGGTTGTAAGTTCCCTTGATTCCAGTTGCTGTGAGTTTAGCTCTGTAGTGAGGCAACAGCTTCAAGAAACTTCCGAAAACCTCTGATATTTGGGGTTCTAAATAAGAAAGATTTCTTACAAACAGAGCAAAGGGGCTTGGGAACCAAAGGAGGAGAGATACATACTTCTATCCTCTACTCAAATAGGGGAAATAGGAAGAAAATGAAGCCCAGGAGTCTCTTCCTTCTTTAACACATGACATTCACTTTGACTTGTGAATTCTTCTCCAGGGTAAGAAATGGGTCCCTAATATGAAAAAAAATCTGAAACTCTATTCAAAATCTCCCATCTCTCACCTATTGTAGTTCAGAAGCAAGAGGCCAAAATAAGAAAGCAGAGGAGAAGGAGGGAAAGCAGAGATGGGCAGTGGGCATCAGCTCCATACCTTCTAATCTTTCCACTCTAGAGATGTACTCACACACCTGATTTTATCTTTCCCTCCCCCCCACCCAGATTCCGGAAACAATGGCTGAACTGCTGCTGAGTTTAGAGGGGGGTGCAAGAATTGATATTGCAGGGTACAGGTATATACTTGATTTCAGCACTGTACAAAGCACTGAGTATCATCTTTAAGAACTGTAAAAGAGGACCTTCAAAGTGGATACCAAATTCATTCTCAGGGGAACTCAGTCCCTTCCTGTCCCAAGGACTTGTGTAAAGTCCCATGGTGGTTTTCTCTCTGTCACTCGTCTAGTAACAGAGGAGGATCTAGTAGACGGCACTTTTAAGAGCCAGATGATACCAAGCTCTCTAACCTCAGCACATCCAAACTATCAATACTTTTGAGCACATTGTTGAAACTAAGCAGGCTACCATTACACTTCAGCGTTTCCCTTTCTATTTTATTGTTTTTGTCTACTAAGAAGAGGGACAAAAGTTCCTTTTTAGTAAATTATCAGGTACTTTTACAAACTCATTTCTTATTCATATGTGTAATTACTTGTGTGTGTCTAGAATGAGGATTACCTTTTTTGCAAGAATGACTCTTTTTAGGACTCATCTGTATTCTTTTCAGATGTCTTGCCTCTACTGAGTCATAATTATTGGCTTGGATTCTTACACTACCCAGGGGACTGTTAACTACCTTTAATTGCTGACAGTGGCTCACCTTCTTGAAGGCAAGAAGGCTTTAACTACCAAATAGGTGCCAACAATCTAGAATAGGTATTCCCAGGCTAGTGTAGCCATTAGACAACTCCCTCTCTATGCCACAGTAAACCAAAGCACACAGGTCCAGAAACACTGGCTTGGAGCACTACCCAGATGCCAAGGTGCTTCTTAGTTAAAAACCTGAGATCTTGTGTATGTGAGGCTTACTTCAGCAACTCATTTTTTTACAGTAACTCCTGGAAACGGAAAATGAGAGGAAGAAAATAACGGGAGAACTTACAGGGATCTTCAGAAAACAAGGAAGTGCCCTCTGACATCTGCCCGAAACAGCGGGTCAGTATCAGTCCAAAAAGTTTGGTCTGTGGCACCGTCTCCACTCCTCAAGGAAGTATTTGGGTGCATGTCTCGCACTGGAGGGCGGGAGGGACGATACTGGAAGTATTGCTACACAGCTGCCTGTTCTTCCCTGAAAACCCCAATTCTGGGCGGTCAGGCAGCAAGCTGAGGGCAGCAGCAGAAACATTTAACAGGGGCTGAGACGCTGAGGTGCCCGGCCAGGCCGCCGCTCCCTGCAGCGAGCACAACGCCAGGGCCTCGCCGAGCAGCGACTGCACCAGCGAGTCTGGGCGCTCAGAAGTGATGACTCAGTCTCCCCTAAATTAGGGGATTGCCAGTGACGTCTGCTAAAAAAACAAGCGGCAGAAAGCACACGTTGTTTTGCTTCAGCAGAGCTGGGGTAGGTCTTTCCAGCCCCGCCTCCCCCGCTCCGCGCTCCCCGATCCTGGCAGAGCCGGGTGCCTACAGGCTCCGGGATATGGCAGCGACTCCAGGACACAAAGGCAACGTTGACCGACAGCGGGGTTCCTCCGCACGACCGCCGGGTCACTGGCGGGGAGAACGCGGGCGGGACAGGGCTGTACCCGGGCGTCCCTTCTGCTCCTCTCGCCGGCAGTGAGCCCTCTCCGCCAGCAACCATGCGGGTCGGGGCGTTCCGCCGCCAGCCTCCTCTACAACGCAGCCCCGGCGGCGTCCCCCGGTGACCCTTCCCTCGCCACTGCGCGGGATAAGGGACCCGTAGCAAGCTCCCTCGCTCAGCTAAGCTCCCTCCCTTTTCCTCCCCTCCCGCCTTCCAGCCGACCCTGCCTCGCGCATGCGCAGCCCCCGGGGACAGCTGGGAAATGTAGTCGCGCTGCGTCCCTAACGGCTCCATTTTCTCCCCGTCGCCAGAGAAATCGCGCGTGCGCAGACCCGCCCCCTCCCCTCGGGCGTTACCGCCCCCTCTGCCGCGGCGCGCGGTATCCCGGGCAGCGGTGTCACAGCGGGGATTGGCCGAGGGGGCCGCGGGGCGGGACGCGAGGGGCGCGGTGATTGGCTGGGGCAGCTGTCAGGCGCCGCGGGGTGATGGATGCGGGTGCCCGCTGAGGAGGGAGGGACGGAACGCTCTCCGTTTCCCCTCGGCGTCCGGCGCCGCGCCGGGCACAGCCCTGCCGGCAGCGCGGCGTGGCGTCGCATGGTTCTTAGTGCTTCCCTCTCCAAGGAGAGGCTTCGGAGCCGCTCCATCCCGGGGCGAGCTGACAGGAGGCGAGACTCCTCCAAAGTCCCGGTTCCCTACCGCAAAAGCATTCACTTGCCCCCACGATCCCCCCAAGCCTCCCCGCGGGCCGCTCGCCCCGCAGCCTCCGCACAACTTCACCGGAGCCTCCGCCTTCCCCGGGGCTTCCTTCACCCCACGCCCACGCCGGCCCTGCGCCGCCCGCCCCCGGGCTCGGCCCGCATCCCCGCCGCCTTCCCTCCCTCCCCAAACGTGAGTAAGGGAGGCGGGACGATGGATATGCGGAGGTTCCGGGCGGGGGAAGGGATTGAGTGTGTGCGGTGAGTGTGTGAGAGAGAGAGAGAGTGTGTGTGTGTACACAGCACTGGGAGAGAGCGCATGCGCCCTTGCTGGCGGGGCCGAATGTTTCCCAAGTGTTTGAAACTGGTATTTGGGTTTTCCACGTTGGATCTAGCGCGGCGTATGGGAGCGAGGAGGCTGCGTTGATATCGCCGGGGAGCGGCGGCGGCGGCGGCGGTGAGGAGGAGAGCGGGGAAGGGGGGAGCGGAGGAGAAGCGGAGCAGAGCGGCGCTGGCGCAGGCAGAGGGGCTGCCGCTGCCTCTGACAGACACTTTGCAGAGCACATTTTGTTTCCAGATTGTTTCGGAGGAGCTGGTTTAAGCCCCCCTCCTTTCTCCTCCTCCTCCTCCCCCCTCCCCTCCCCACACACACACACACAAATCCCTCTGATTGTTCTTACCACCTCCTTCGTGAATTACCCACAACGACAGCCATTCAATCAGCTGCTGCTGGCTGTAGGGGACTAGCGGAGGGTGTGTGTGTGTCTCTCTCTCCCTCTTTTTCACACAAGAGGAGTCAGATGTAGCTTCCCTCGGTTTTTTTGGGGGGAGCTACCGAGAGAGGTGGGCAGGGAGTGAGACCTTCATCGGGGTTACCGTCTTTGAAGGGAGCAGCACTCGCTCTCACACAGAGAGGTGTGGGGAAGGATTTTTGTTTCTTTGCCGGATGAAAATGTTGAGTCCTGCAAACGGAGACCAGCTTCACCTAGTGAACTATGTGGAGGATTATCTGGACTCCATCGAGTCTATGCCCTTCGATCTGCAGAGAAATGTCTCCTTGATGAGGGAAATTGACGCCAAATATCAAGGTAAGTGTTTTCTATATATGTGTGTGTCCGTGTGTGTGGTTTGGGGCTCAGGGGGGAAGGGTGTCTTTCCCTTTCTTTTCTTTAGAGCTGAGCCTCGGCTCCGTGTGCCCCTCTGCACCCCACAGGGATGGTAGCTTTATTTTTGGGAGGTAAAAGGAGGAAGAAAGCCGGGAGGAAAGATCCGAGGAGAGAGAGGGACTGATCTGCAGCGTTAGCTCTTGTCATGGGGCGGAACAAAAGGTCTCCGGCTTTTCTTATTAAGCAAGGACTCTGCTTTTCTGTGTAAATTGCTGGCCAAGAAGGCGGGGGCAGGGAAGTGGGGTGTGCGGTGCACAAAGGGGGGCCGTCCCTGGCCATGGGGCTGAGGTGGAAGGGTTTGGGGGTACGGAAGAAAGTGCTGGGTGGATAGAGGGGGAGAGATTACAGCACAACATTTAGGAATGTACAGTATTCATTATGGCTGTAGTAGGGGAGAGAGGCAGCTAGTGAAGGAGGGAGGGAAGGAGGGAGGGAGAAGAGGAGAGGGGGTTAGGCGAGAGTGGGGGGCAGGGTGTGCTTTCTTCGCTCCCTCCTCGGTGGGTTTCGTTTCACCCGGTGAAACAGCCCCGCTCGGTTGGGCGGGGGGGCCGAGGGGGCAGGACCGGCGTGTGCGGTGTGAGTGGGGGGGGACGACACACACGGTCGCGTTTACGGCTGGGCTGAAGCGCCCCCCTCCCTCCCCGCGCTCGGGGCACGCCGTCCCCGTCCCCACGGGCGGAGGGAAGGAAGGGGAGGCCGGTTTGCGGGACTCGGGGCAGCTTTGTCACTTGGTCGCTGGCGTCCGCTCGGGTAGGGAGGGGGAGGGGGGGGCGCTTTATTCTGTGCCGCAGGTAGCGGTGACAGCAGGGGTGCCGGGAGGGGGGACCCCGTCTCCCTGCCCGCGCCCCCGTGCATGTGGCCTTAGGGGCGGTGGGCAGCGAGCCCTGCCTGCCATTGCCTCAGCCGCTCCTCGGGCAGCTCGCCATGAGAGCCCGTCAGCTCCCGAGGGAAGGGTCCTGGGGAAACTTCTTCAGGAGCCCGCGGGGGCTGTCGGGGGTGGGAAGGGAAGAAAAGGACAGAGCGGGCATCAAGCCCCACGAAACCGCGTCCAGCGGGCACCTCCGCGCTGTGCTAGGAAGGGGCGTTTGTGCTCTTTTATAGACAAACCTCGTTAGCATATCGCGGTTCGCCACGCCCCCCGGGGGCGCTGATAGGGCGGGGGCGTCCCCACGGGCCGGCTGTGCCCCGCCTCCCCGCGCGGATTGGCTCCGGGGCCGGGCCGGCCCGTCTCGCGCCCCC